>OMLP01018857.1:10357-30958 GCA_900302685.1 Spondyliosoma cantharus
CTTCGCCCAACGAGTCACTGGGATAGGCTCCAGTAATCCCCCTGAATGAGTCGCCAGCTCATTGCAGGACCCTTACTGATGGCAGAGGCTAGTGCCAACTGCACATCAGGAGCAGTTTTGGGGTTCAGTATCTTGCTCAAGGATACTTCGGCATGCACTACATACTAAAAATTGTATGAAATAATAAATAAATTGCAATGAACGATCAAGAAATTGTGGTACATTTTTGTCTCTTTAGAGTCCAAAACAGCTTGTCACAGGGCGGTACCAATATAAGTACACTATTGTACCCTTTTATGGATACATTTTTGTTTTATTATTTGAAGGTACATTTTTGTCATGCTAGGTGCACAACTGTACTGAAATTGGGCACGAATGGGTACAAAATTGTCTTGCAAAAAGGTACACCTGGTGTGACAAGGGTTTGTACCCTTTTAGGTACATTTTCATACTTCTATTTTTGAGAGTGTGCCTCTTTTTACACAGACAGGTGTGTTTAGACATAAAGCGAATTTCAGATAAATAGTCAATGTAAATTGTTGCGTGGTCACCAACCTGCGGTCAAGGGGTAGAGACCTGTCTATTGGAGTTAAACATTTTAAAGGTGCACCATGTAGTTTTGGGGAAGAAATTTCGATTGGAAGAAAAATATCTTCATTGACTGATTTTCATGCCTAACAAACTATATAAATAAACTCTCTCTGTTTGTATCTGCTGGACTCTGCGGCCTTTCTTTCTTCAAACAGTGTTCTGGGGACCTTAATTTCCTCTGCAAACAGCTTTGTGAAAACATTTCTGAGATTGTATTTTTTCATCATTAATATTATAAATATTAACATTCTGACTTTGAATTTCTTCCCCAAAACTACACAAAACCCCTTTAACTTGGCCAAAAGTATTGCACTCATTACAACTGCACTCTGCAATTTGCGAAAATTGGCTTTGCTTTTTGTCTGAACACACACTTTGAACTAACTTTTACCTCCCCACAGACTTCTTTCATTTTAGCATTGTGATGTTAGAACATGACACAGTTATTGCGATCAACAGTATGTCTTTGAGAGAATCGTCTGTACACTTTAGATTTTATATAATGGATCTCATTAATTAGAGCAGAATATGTTTTATTCCAATGATCCCTTTGAGTTGCACTGCAGATCCTCTAAAGAATGACAGGAACAAACGCTAAGCAGTGTCAAATTCTTCAAAGGAGCAACTTGTTTTTGAAAGAATCCCTGACAGTCCGTCTATGACAGTGAGCTGTGAGGAGAAGATCATTTGACAGACAAGAGAAGCAGCAAAAGCACAAACTAAGCCAGAATGTTCAGATGGTGTCCTGATGGATGTTTTGCTAAGTTACTTACATCTAAATGAAAAACAAAGACTTTGCACTTTCCTCCTCCAGAACACTAGGGAAGCCCTTTGAATCACCTTAATCTTAAATGTGTCTCTTTACTGAAAGGCATAATGGATTTTTTATCATCTGTCACAAGTCGATAGGGATGTTAACAGAAAACCATGATTTCAGGTAAAGGGTGTATGAGTCTGTTTTGCTGTTTCAGTGTTTCAATATATTTTCTAATAAACCAACATGAACCAGCTCAAGTTAATATGTAGCACATATGCTATTACTGCTGTATTGTTTAGTCTGCCTTTAGAAGGACACGTCATAGCAACTAGTAAAGGCAATCAAATTATGAAAAAACATTCCTCAGAGAAAACATCTTGACATAATGTCATAACAGGTATCCTTCCGACACATTAGTGTCAATGGTAATGGCAGCTTTGAGTTGTATCATGAATCTACCGTCAGTTACTTTTAATATACATCTGGACTGCATCTGAAAACAGTTGATGGGAGAAAAGCTGCATAAAGGTTTAAGGGTCACTCCATCTGTAATACACACTAAAGTGTGTTTACAGATCTTGGGGAGAACTACTGCATATGTGAAAAAAGTAGTATAAAGCCCCCAGAGGAAGCTGCAAGTTATCTGATAAACTGCCTCCAGTGTTGTCACTCAGAGACTCAAATTGCATTGTGGGTAATGTAAGCAACAGGTTTTTAAAAGGAAAAAGAATGCATGGAAAGAGTCCAACAGTGTCGGAGTGCAATGTTCGACTACAGGACTGCTTTTCAAAACCTGACACCCACTATACCCACGGTGCAACTGTATGGCATAATATGGTTGCATTCAGTATTAAAGAGCAAAAGTATGAGAATATAATCAGAAGACAATGTAATACAACAAACTCCAGCCTGAAACATGACCCCAGAGGTCAGTCAAAACTTTTCTGTAAATTTGAGACTTGTCTGCCACTAATTAAGCATTGCACTCTTATAATGTTGTAGAATGTTGTACCTGTCTACTTTCTCTGTATGAGTAGTGGCTAATTTCCATAGTTCCAGAACCATTTTTGATGCTTTATGTGGTATAAATACAGCATAGAATGGTAATCTAAGTACCTAATTAATAGTTAAATAATAATATATTTTCCTGTATTTTCAGGATCCACATCTGCCTAACATTAGTGCGTTGGGGAGTGTAACAGGAATATATACTGTAATCATATTATTAGGTCTATATGTGTTGAGTTGTTAATCAACTCGGCTTTCATCTCATGAAAGTGTTAAAATCCTATAAAAGTGTGTAGATTTTTCGATCAATATAAATTACACTGGCGTTTACTCCCCAATAACATGCCTGGAAATATTTACACATAACCAGATTTGAAGGATCTCCATAGACAAGGCGTAAATGACTTAGATTACTGTGATATGGTATGACGGCATAGCTCTGTTTGTTTACTGTCAGATAAGATCACATTTTATTAGAAACAATGGCATGAAGTGCAGAGCAAAATCAAATTATGTTCAACATTGTGCTGCAAAGATAAATATCCTGCAGTCAGCAGCTGTGTGCTTCACATTAATTCTTTGGCAAAGATTAGCATTATGTGTACAGGAAAGTAAAGTCGAGTCGTTTGTCTTCGAATTGGGCCCTTCACTAGGAATTAATTGTTCTCCATATGTGGAAGAATAGCAAAGAATCTGACACCGTCCAGACTTCATTTGTTATAATTATCGCGTCTAAAAAAACAGGAGAATATATTCTAATGTGTGGGATAATTTGAGCTATTCATCAGCTGCAGTCTAACTGCTCACCAGTCCTACTAGCATAAGTGGAAAAAGACCAGAGCCAGGGTTCAGATCGGTTGTGGAGTTGGTAGGCACTCTGTAACTTTATTATGTTGATGATTATTGTTATCATCAGTGGTAGTAGAGTAAAGGCACTGTGGCAGCAGGGTCCAACATATGGGAGAGTTACAAAGACCCCAGCTCCCCTGAAAGACACAAGAGCTCTCTAGAAAGGGGGGACAAGTACCAGTTTTGTCTGTATAAATTTATATTCTCGTGCATATTAATGTTCCTGAAATAAATAATAGGTTAATAGAAAGCCATGTGTTTATTCGTGCATAGCAATTTCCGATTATTTGTGTTGAATACACAATATCTTTAATATCTTCTTTATGAATTGCAAAAATTGTTTAATTCATGTAAGCATGTTTATGCGTAAAGTACCCTCCCATCCCTGAAAAATAGGACTCCCCGTTGAACACTGAGCAGCAGAATGTCACCGTCTAATAGCAGCATATCAAGAATAGTAACCATGATCACATTCCAGGAGCAATGAAAAAAAGTACAAAAATGACTGGTTTCCTACCAATATAATATATTTTCTATAATTGAGTATAATCATACGAGAATTATAAGAAAGAGTTCACTGAACTTTCATTTGAAGTTAACGTTGTGTTCTTTTGAGATTTAACATTTAATTTCAGGCACCTCTGGACAATATCGAAATGCAATGCAATGCACTTGTGTCTAAACTTGACCATGTATCTTTGTCTCAGTTAACTACAATACAAATCGGGTTGCATCTCTCTTAATTTCTGTGGGTGGCGCTGGAACGAGGGATTTTTTTACATCAGTTTTTTGGTATGCATGACTGATGGGAAATTCTAACATGTCTGAAGACTGAGCAGTTTCGGAGATGTTGGTAGCTGTAGGCAATCTGGAGACACTCGTAAGCACTGGTGAACATTTGGGTTTGGCAGGTTTAATCTGTCCACGTAATATACCACATTTGACAATTACTTTTTATTTTTTATTATTAGAACACATACTTCAACAAAACAACAAAACAACAGGGGCTACTGATAGTAAGTGCCAACAGTAGAGTCAGGTGGGGGCCCTGTGTCTTTTAATTTCCAGTGTCTGAAGCCTCACCTGGGATCAATTTATTTCAATTAAATTCCACAGAAAATTGGACATTATCACATCATTTGGAGTGGGGAGGGTCAGTTTACTGTTAAAATTCAAGAAATTCAAGAAACATTCATTGTCACCGGGAACACAGGCCTCACAAGGACACAGGGCAGACACAGTCCAAAGAACAAGAGGCATAGAAGAGAATGCAGGCAGGTGGTGGTAGGCTCTCTAATGAAAACATGTGAATCTGCTGTTTTGGATTATCAAGTACCTCTTTGTGACTGATGAACCTTGTAATAGTTCTGTTTTATTAATGTGTGAAATAAATGATGTTCACACAGGTCACTGACCAGTAATCAACATCCACTGATAACACATCCACCAATTGATGAATGAAAAACCTGATTGAGCACCCTCACTCAGTGTGAAACTCTGGCAGATTTGTAAAGCTATTCAAGTGGCTGGGTCTTGTGCCTTTGTGCTGTCACCTGCTTTGCTGAAGGTTTCATCCAAGCAGCAACAACATTTACCTTCCTGTGCCACCTCCTGCTTTTGTAGTATAATCCCCCCAAGCAAAAGATGATGAAACATTAGCCAAAGCAGCAGTGTAAGAACATGACAACATGAGTTGTTAGCTGAACATTTATATGAATGTATCACTTTCTGTATGAAATATCATGTGCATTACTCTTATCCTGTCGGGGGTGCATTTAAAATTGTATTACAATATTAGTGCACCCACAAATACCAAAGCACTAACAACTACATATTGCAATGTCACTGTATTTTTTTCAAACCGTTCACCTCTCTGACCCAAGTTGTCATAATCAATCCTCCCCCAAATCTAGTGGAGTCCATTTATTCCATTCTTTCTGTATGATGGAGCATTTCCCTGGTAAAGGCTTGGGGAGAGGCCAAGCAGATCTATCCCACGCTCTTTCCTCCTGACAAGCTGAGAAGCCAGTGACCCGTCACATACTGTACACTGTCACTGACTGAGCACTGCAGGCTGTAGATGATTTAAAATCAATGTGCCCTTGTTTAAATTATGATTAGAAGCACACTAGTAATCTATTCCTAAACTGTAGTCAGAAATCAATACAGTCTCTCAACAGAGATGACTCTTGAAATGAAAATACTTTTAATCGTACAAATAAAATGACAAATTTTCTGCTCCTGCTGATGAACCTCAGGCAAAATCAGCAAGTGGGAGACAGCCTCTGGGCACGTGTGTGCTCCTGATCTTCACACAATTGCATTCAGGTTGTGGTGGTGTAGGTGGTTGACTTTTTCCAGGAAAAATGCAAGAGATTCATGGTGAGAGACCACACCTGAGAAAAAATAAATAAATCAGAAAGCCACTAACCTCAGGGAGTACGATCAAATGGTATATCCACCACAGGTTTGAAGCCGAAGCCTATACACTCCAGTATACCCTCTCCAATGGAAGATTCTGTGCTTTCCTCTCTGCTTGGAAGTAGATTCTTCACTTGACTTTAAGTGGTTGAATATTATTACACATCATCGTGAATATGATTTTATTTCCAACTACAGCTTGATTTAAGGCCAATGTGGAATAATACATAATCGTACAGATTTTTTTTTTCTTTTTTCTCTAAATACAAATAAAAGGAAATAAATAACGCTGAAATCCGTTTATGTTACTAGAAGTAAATATGTTTTCCTGGGTAGTATCCGCAGAGATTATCTGTGACGGAGCAGCTCCGTCACTAACTGTGGGCACATATGCACACACACACCCACACACACACACACACCGACCTGTTTACGTCGGAGTTAAAGACATCCCGTAATTCATTCCCTTAACTTCCCTTAGTAGCGTGATCAAGAGTGCACACTTGTTGGTCCTACTATTTCCTGGATGCATACATACATACTCACACAATCAGTACGCACTCACAAATGGATGAAACACTTCACACTCACCTTGTCCACAGCCATGCAGGCAAAACGGGGGCGAAACCATTTCTGCCCCTTAAAAAGAGTGGGACGCGCATCTCCAGGGTCATTTGACCATTAATTTGCATGCTGATTGTGTGGCCAAATAACTTGTTTTGTTTATGAGGAAATATTTTGATAACGGTAAAATGAGTGTGTAAAACACACTAGTGTTTAAACAGCCTGTCGATGTTTCCTCTGCCCATTAATATCATTAATTGATTAATCCTGTAAAAGTGGATACGCCCAGGGGAGGGGACAGAGATAGAGATTAACTGTATTGCTCAGTTTTTTTTTTTGTTTCTTTGAAGTGATTGAATTAATGAAGAATTCAATTTTCACCTTAGTTAGATATTTGATATTGTACAGTTTGTTTATTATATTCACTTTTGTAAATATTTGCACTGCTGCATTGTGGAGGTTGGTGTAATTAAAAGGTATTTTTCCTATATAATTTTTCGACAACGCCATTGTTTTAGGGTTAGGGTTAGGGTTATTTTTTCGTTTAGTTTTTGAGGAGTTTAAAGTAGAACCCCGCTACATATGGTGTCAGAAGTGGGATGGCTAGTCTGAGGAACCCAACCCGCCTTACGAGGCAGCGCACAAGACAGCGTTCACCGTGGCGAGTGCAGTCAGAGGAGGTTGCAGCACCCTATGAAGACCTGGCTTGGGAGACAGTTCCTGCTTCATCGTCATCAGAGGAGGATGAGCTGGAGAGCAGGTATGGAGCAGGCCCCATAGCATCTGCAGCCTCAGCATCAACAGGGGGCCAGAGGGGAGAACTGTTGTCTATGATGAGAGACTTTCTAGCAGCACAAAATAGGAGAGAAGAGGTCCTGTTGGCAGAGCTCCGAGGCCTGAGAGCCTCTCTTCCACGGGTTTTACCAGATACCGCACCCCGGCACCTTTCCACACCTCACCGGTGCTAAACCAACCATACGCTGATATTACACCAAGCACGGTGGTAGCAAGCAGCCAAAGTCTTGACCTGCCGATGCCAGCACCCCGGCGTGGGCAACGAGAGGCATCACCAGAGGCGTCGTCTCCTCAGGTGCAGGACTTTGATAGCCGACCTGAGCAGCCAAGGCCAGAGTGGAGACATTACACCGAGCCCAAAATACCCCAGTATCAGATGGGGGAGGACATTGAGAACTATTTATTATGTTTTGAGCACATTGCCAAAACGTGGAGATGGCCAGAAAGTGACTGGGCATGCAGACTTGTGCCACTGCTGTCTGGAAAGGTGTTGGAGGCCTACACCATGATGGACGAGGAGAAGGCCCACTGCTACAACGACCTGAAGGAGGCACTGTTGACCGAGTTTTAGATCTCACCAGAGACATACCGACAGTGGTTCCGATCCACCATGGTACCACCTGGCGGGACACCTACAGAGACCTACCACCACCTTAAAGGTTTCTATCGACGTTGGATTCGGCCAGAGCGGCGCACCAAGGAGGAGGTCGCTGAAACCATCATCCTGGGAGCACTCAGAGAACTTCCCCCTGAGGTGAGGACCTGGGTTAAGGAGCATGATCCAGAGGAGGGACTCGACGCTGCCAAGCTGGCGCTCCAGTACCTCAATCCTCGGCGAGGAGGACAACCTGTACGTCCCAACCACATAGCACACAGACCTAAACTCCAGCCACTCCAACCCCAGCCTACAAGGAGAGAGACCAACCAGGAGCCGACAGGTAACCTCAGCTCTGCCCCAAACCAACGTGGACCCGGTAAGGACCTTGTTTGTTTTTATTGTCAACAGCCAAGACACAAAGCTTCTGTGTGTCCCATGCACAAAGCTAAGCTGACCTGCACTTGCTATGTGCCTGAGATGGGGGATGGTGAAGCGAGGTTACAGCGCTACAAAACTGTGACTGTTAGTGGCCAGCAGGTCACTGCACTTTTGGACAGTGGTAGTTTCATGTCAATGGTTAGACAGGATCTGGTACCAGTAAGCAGTATGGATTACAGCAGACAAGAGGACATTCTCTGTGTTCATGGTGATAGGCATCCTTACCCCACAGCAGAACTAACTGTGTTCAGTGATGAACAGCCATACCTGATGACTGTTGGGGTGGTTACAAAGTTGCCTGTTGCTGTCCTCTTAGGCTGGGACTTACCTGTACTGATGGACTTGTTGCAGGAAAACAGGTCAGCAAACACACAATCTGGGAAGAGGGGGGAAGACAATGTCAACGTTTCCTGTACTGTGATCACTCGTGCTCAGGCGAAAGCTGGGGTCCCATTGCTCCCCAGACTCTGACAGTAGTCTGTGTGAGGGTGGAGCTACTAAAAGAGGATCTGTGTGGTCAACCTCTCCCAGACTTGGACAGTAGTCTGTTCAATTGTGGCACCAACGATCCCGTCGCCAACTCCACTTTGAGAAGCAGCTGAGGTCAGCGGAGCCCAAAACCAAAACTTGTTTGTCAAATCAAATGTGGGCTGTACCTGATAATATTTCTGTACTACAGAGGGAAGATGAAACATTGAAACATCTGTTTGCTAAGGTCGTAGTGGAAATAAAGGATGATTGTGTAGGGATTGGAGCATCTTGTGTAGTGATTGGAGCATCTTGCTGCTATAACTGTGCTGGTGCAGTCTCACTATATAGCTCTGTTTGGGCTGACCACATTTTGAATCAGGTCTAATTATTTTTGCACCTACTTTCTTTTCTGAAAATCAATGAATGCATCAATATGCACTCTAAACAGAGATGACTCTTGTTGGTCTAAAATTAAAAGACCCGAGGAGGCTATTTGAATACACCTAATCATACAAATGAAAATGACAACATTGTTCCGCTCCTGTTGATGAACCTTGGGCAAAATCCGCAAGGTCAAGCCTGACAAACTGGTAAAGCATTGTTCTGTGCCAGTCAAAGTCCAAAGTTGTTGGCCTCTGAAGACTGCTTCATCAGGGGTCTTTTTGCCTGGGCAACTGTTTGTTTTATATCAGGATGGCGTTATTAAAGCAGCATTAAGTAACTTTTTCTCCTTATAATAAAAGCGTCAAAATATTTTTGATGTTGTAGTGTCTTGTAATGGGTGAATGGTGTCTCTGTCACAGCCACGCTGCCTTCTATCACTTTTCAAGATATAGCACCTACATAATGCCTGACAATTTGTTACAGACCGGGGATTTGTATTTACAAACACGGGTGTTGCACTCAAAATCTTAACACAAAATGCAAATTTGTTTTACTGTTTACTTCAGCATCATCACCTTCAGCAATTTTACAATACCGTTATTTTAGCAGAATGAAGATGTGAAAATTGGTCGGTGGCTTTGTCAGGTTTTTTGTGTCTATTAAGAGTGTTTCCACACCTTTAGTAGATTAATTTGCTCGGGACCAAGGAAATTATACACTGTTGCACTTTATTTTATTTTTTTAATTGACTTTTTACAAATGGACCAAGAGAAATAATCAGAAAGTCTTCAAAGAGATGCAAAACTACTCCAAAGATACACAAAGCTACCACAGAGAGACACAAACCTGCTACTAAAAGATGCAAATCAATCACACAATGGAGAGAAGTCACCTCAAAGAGATGCATAATACCTACAAAGACACAAAAATGACTACCGAGTTACAAAATGACTATACAGAGACACAAATTGACTATAAAGAGTCAGGAGGTGCATAGGGCGCATCACTTGTAGTCATTTTCAGTGTTTTTCAGTTTGGATATTTTCCTCCCTTGTAGGAGGATAGGGTGCCTAATGTGGTAAGTGTGCATGGAAGTTGTTTCTCATTCTTTCACAACATTTTCATTCATTCCAGTCATTCATTTATTTTCAATACATGCTAATTGGTATGCAGGATCATGGGGAGCTATCCCAGCATGCTCTGAGTGGAATGGAAGTTAACACTGTAGTTGTCAGTCTGTGTCTGAAATAACTGAAGCTTACACTTAACATACCACAGAGCTTGTATTTACACACTTAATTGTATTTACATGGGTTTATTTGCTATTATAAGTTTACGTAACCAATAAGAGGATGTTAGTTAACCATCCTGTAAATACTGCTTACACGTCCACATAGAAAAACATATGACAGACTACTGCCTACTTAAATTTGACTAAACAAATTTAACAATGCGTGATTTCTCCATTTTTTGCACTAGTGCTAAAGAAAAATATGTATTTATTTAAATCCAGCTGTGCCCAACAGAGAGCTATACAATTTATGCTGAGAGCATTACAGAATAATACTCAGGTATACATTTGTTTCTTATCTCACTAAATTAATTGAAGTGGTTAACAGCACATAATATACATATAATATTTCATATAATGCCTTCTCATCATTTCCACAGTTTCTTCTGCTGCTAATGCTAACCCAGTGGCCATTATCCTTTAATACCACACAGTATGTCAGTTTTAATAAGCTCTGAGCACTTAATGCTCACTAAATGATAACACTGAAAGATGCTAAATCAGCATATATTGCATGTTTAACAGTCCACTAATGTAGGTAAAATTATTCTTATTAAAACTGGAGCTCAACTGATGCGAGCATGCTGTACAAAGAAGAGTACATTTAGCCTTGGGCTAAATCCATTCAGAGTATTTTGAAATAGCCTGTTAGTCAACAAAGGTAGAAATTGTCTGTGTTGATGATGGTATAACCTCCAGACAACACTTTTGGTAGAAAATAATTGTTGGATTATGGATTGCATTCAGTGCTCATTTTAATGTTCTTGTATGTGTTTGTATGTGTTAAGGCAGCAGCGTGTCTCTATGATCTTCTGGCTCACCCATTGTTACACATTGCTGTCATGTTGATCATGAAGTACAACTGCAGAGGTCAATAAGGCAGAGGTCAGGCTATGTTGAAAGGTTATAAGCTGAATTATGTTTCCATTCAGAAGCTCTGTAAGTGCTTCCGTCATCAATCCATAGGAGTTTGAACACACTGAGATATTTCTTATTTTTTAAGCCACACCATATCATCTCCTATGGTTCAAGTTCAAATTTTATTTTTAATTAAGTTCAAACAGAATTACTGAAAATGCCACTTTATGCCTAAATGCATGGGAGTAACAGGGGCAAAAACTTTTTTACACTAAGCAGTCAAAAACAAGTGCTTAGGTGAAGAAACAGCATATACAAAGAGCAAACTGCATAACACTGTATAAACTTGCATATTTTCCAAGTTTGATTTGAGAAAACCCATTAAAACTATATGTTACTGGTTTTGAAATGTCACTGGCTACAAGAATTGTCCATTTTCCGTTGGCTAGCGAATAAGTTGTGAGATAAAGAGTGAGAGTGGTGGGAACACGGAGTCGATCTCCTTTCTCCATGTTCTCTTGTTGGCTGTTGTAGGCTCCAGAGCAGGCATAGAAGCTTATTTTTTAGATTTTTTAAGACTAAATATTTTGCACAAATAGGTCCACTGGACGTTTGGTAATATGGAAAGAAAAGAGTTTGGTGCACTTCATCTGTGAGTTGCCAAAACTTCAGACTTCCGGCTCATAAATTAGGAGGAGTATAAACTAGGAGATTAATTCGCAGAGGTTTTTTAGCCCCTACTGCACTGGTTTTGACCTCTGTTTTGTATGTAATTTAAAAGATGCAACGCTCAATTAACTTGACATGAGAAAGAACATCCAGTCTACTACTAGGTTGCAGCTAGGGAGGTAGAGCTGGAAGGTCACTGGTTCAAATTCGTGTCTCCCCAAGCTGCATGTTGAAGTATTGTCAAAGTATCCTTGAGCAAGGTACTGAACCCCAAATTGCTGCTCATTGGGAACCTCTGGTTCTGGCATTCATGTGGATGCCAAACACCATTGCAGACCAAGTATACCCCTTTATCTTTATGGTAACAACACTCCCCGAAGGCAGGGCCCCCTCCCCCAGCACCACAAAATGAACAACTCATAGCAAGCTAACTTCGTATCTCAAAACTTCTTGACATTTTCTGCTGACTTGAGATGGTAGTAGTAGTTTGTGATACCTCTGTGGATGTTCATCACAGTGCACACTCCCATGGGTGGTCACTAGAAAGCAGCATGGTCCAGACCTGAAGGGTGTTTTCAAATGCTTCCAACTTCTTTTCAGAGCGAGATCATAATGTCACAGAACATTTTTGAAGAAATTATTATTACAAAGGCACAATTTGCAGTTTTTTGTTTTTTTGTTTTTTTGTTTTGCATTAAACAGCCGGGGAAATAAGTCCAGGTGAGGAAGAAATTTGATATTTATATTCAGCTGCCAATTCAGCCCGGAATATATACAATTTCAGCTTGGTAAACAAGATTTGGTTCAGGATGCGGCAGCCCATTACTGGTATTTTATGGAGCTCAGCAACAGGTGTGTTTGTCCAAATTAATCATGAATTGGCAGCAAAACTATGTTTGTTACCCACACATGTTTTATTGTTATAGCTGAAGCTTGGGTAGATGTATGACATTAAACAGATTGAAAGCATCATTAAATGAACACATCTTTCTCCCTCTGCCTTAGTTACACACACATATGCACAAAGTGAAATGCAGACCTTGTTTTGTCATTCATGAGGCAGTGAGCTGCCTTCCTTCTCTAGGTGTATTGATACCCCATCAGACTTCAGCACAAACAAGCTGTCTTGTTTACTTACAGGTATCAATCGTACTCGCCATCAGATGTGATGGCCTTCTAGAGCTTTCTCCAGCTGTCCACTGACTGCAAGTTGATGAAAATGACCCCTGCCTGGCTGGTCAACACTCTAATTGTTCTGTTTGAAACCATTCTTGAACCAAGACAGTCCTCATTATACAACAACTTGTTCTCAGGTGACTAAATTTCCACACTTGACACAAGTGTCTGGTCATCTCATGTATGACGACAAATAAAAATGTGATTGAAAGCTCATATGTTAGTGCTAATAAGTGGACCATTCGCTTGATATTAATTTATAGTGAGTTGGAAGTCTTATTAAATATCTATTATGTGTGTGTGAAGTAGACAACCTCACTGTGTTTCATGTTTCCATCACTGTTGGACCCCACCACTGATAAGCATGTTTAGGACTCATTTGTTTTCTCTTCAGTAGATTATTGACAACAGCAAACAATGAGTTCTAGGGTAGGGAACCAACAATAAACATTGTTATAACTATTACTTACCTCTTTTAGCAGCACAGGGCTGCACTTGCTGCTGATTTCAAGTCAGCTTTCGTGGCTGTCAAAGCCCCAAAAGTTATTATAATCTAGCCAGACATTAAAAATTATGTTTTTGTATTTTTGCCTCTATATCTTTTCTCTGCAGAGAAGTTAATCTTGCTGGTAATGGAGCTGAAAAAGTGTACACAGCACAAGGAAAAGTAAATTAAATTATTTGCACTTATATTGCACATTTCTACCTTAGCAGACAACATGTTTTACAATTTGCCCCTCATTCATCCATTCAGACACACTCACACAGTGATGGTGGGAGAGCAGGCCCTGGCCTGCCCATCAAGAGTAATTTGGAGTTCAGTGTTCTGCTCAGAACCACTTTAGAATGTGAACAAGACCCAACATCTCTGTGATTAATGGAGAACCATCTCTACTCCCTGAGCCACAGCTGCCCATTAGCCTGCAAAAGTTCATTGAAAGGGCCTACCTGACTGGATTCTTATTTAAGATGCGTGTCACATTCTTTGGAAAACATTTTCCTCGATGTCCCTCACAAATTGGTCTGGCCCATTACACAGCAGCTCCCAAACCTGGTCCCTGTGAGACTGTGGTAACCACAAGGAAATTTTAATAGCTGCCAAATGACAGACTTTCTTATTAACCAGGCACACATTGGAAATTGGAATATCAAGGTCACCAAATCTACACACATGAATACCACACTGCATAATTTCGTTATAGGTCACCTGGATTTAAAAGTTTAAGACCACTTGTCAAAATACATATTTTTTTTTCATTTGTTTCCAATTTTACAACCATTTTCCCCATGACAACAGTTTGAGTGAAAAGTTGAATCTTTGAAAAATGTACATGAATTTCAGTATTTCTTAGTATTTGGTTTGTCCCCTTTTGCTTGAATTATGGCATGCACTCAAGCCAGCACGGATTCCACAAGTTTATATAAAACCTTTAAAACTCATGTCATCTCGCCCCATTCAGTGTTCTAGTGATGTCACACAATACTAGGCTTTCTCAGTCTTTAGTTCCCCCTATAAATGTTCAATGGGATCGGGGTCAGGTGATTGTGGAGGGAAGGTCACCCTGACAGTGTCTTCTTTGGTCTTTAAAGTGAAATTCTCGCCAAAATGCAACCTACGCTTTTTTTTGTGAATGTATATGAGTCAAACCTTTGTGTAAAAGCATAATTACGACGAAGGAGGCACTTTTAAGATTTACCGTATTTTCATTGACATGGGCATTAAGAACATTGTTTGTGTACAAAGAGTTTACTAAAAAGAGAGTTTTTGAACAAGTCACGTTAGCAGTAGCTTGTTCCGGCCGCAGCCGTCATGGCAGCCGATATCTACATGCCTTTTCCGTTTTTTGTTTCTTTTATGATGTTCTTTTTTCAACTTCAAAGTCAATATATAACGCCAAAAATAATGAATTGTCTGTGAATTTATATGGAACTAAGCTTTATGAGCGTTCCACCTTAACTGTCCTCCAAACTCTCTTTTTAGTAAACTCTGTGTACACAAACAATATTCTCAATGCTCATGTTCATGTGTAGAGACCCTGGTGATACTACGAGTAGCGTTTCATGTTGTGTCGAGCCTTCTTAGTGTTTTAAAAATAGCGATTTTTGATGCTATTGCTAATTTGCCCCTTGCACTCCCATTGAAAATGAGTTTGACCTGAATACAAAAATACGGTAAATCTTAAAAATGCCTCTTTCGTCATAATTATGCTTTTACATGAAGGTTTGACTTAATATTACCCGAGAGGGTGTGCTTTAACGTCATTTGAGCATGACAGTGATATGGTCACTGAAGTGCTCAAATGACGTTAAAGCACATCCTCGAGGGTAATATTGCGATTATACAACTAATACCAACAACGATAAAATGTATAATCAAAATATATCCATGTTGATGGACAATTTGCTCTCAAATTTGAAAGGTTTTTGCAAGTATGGGTCACGTTTCCATGGAAACACATGGGGTCTGACTAATAACTGAACAAAATCAGTCACGTCAGTAGACTCATTTGTGTAATGGAACGTAGTTTACCACTACAGCAAATAATCCAACCCTTAGTAACGATCTAGCAACAGAAAGGATTTTCTAGTCCCAGATGAGTGAACTCTGAGCTGACATTAATGTTTTATCGCGGTCTCGGAATTTCCCGAACTAAATCCATACGACACAGATAAACAGAAAATGCTTATTTTTATTGGCCAAGTTATAACAAAGACGTTGATTTTTTTCTTTTATATTTTTTATAAAACGTTTTCACCGCGGTCACAATAGTGTCTTTCACACCATTCGGATAAAATGGGACACTTTATTATATAAATCTTTCCTTTTTTGTCATTTGGTTCTTCTCCAACCATTCATCCAAACTGAGACCGCCAAATAAATCAAAATTAACAACAAACCGATCCACTTTGTAGCCTATTTTTCCGCAGTTTCCTACTCCAGCTCTGACAGTTACAATGTTGCCATGGAGATGGATGCAATATTGCTCCACAGACTAAGCGGAGTAATATTTTGAGTAATGAGTTAGGCGTGCTGTCATGCTGATTTGAGCACGTTCTCAATTTCTTGTTGACCAATCAGATTGCTTGGTCGGAACTACTTGTTGTATAATCATATATATTCACAAAAAAAAGCCTAGGTTGCATTTTGGTGTGAGTTTCACTTTAAGTAGTTCTTACAAAGCTTTGAGGGGACATTTCAAATGCTGAGATATTCTGAAACTCATACATTTTTCATCACTTATTACTAAGCTGTTACCATCATTTATAATAAAAAAAATATTATAATGAAACAAATGCAAAATATAAATATTTTGAGTGGTGCTCCCGAACTTTTTATGCTTCTTTATGCTGATTGTTATCAACACTGAAACCCTGGACATTGATATGATGACGTTTCTGGACACACTGGTTTGATGACAGTGTTTGGCATACCATCATAGAATTACATATTTTCTAACTTATATGTTGTTTTCCCTTAAAAATCTATTTCATAACAAGGTCGAAACAAATGATCTTTAAAGTTTATGACAAACTCCTGAGTCCTGCATATTCCACACATTCATATTGATCATGGCAGTTTCCCCCTAAAACTTCAATTAGATAACAACACTTTTTTCTAAGTGAAAATTGTATATAACCAGGATAAAACGATGCCTGGCTTCCATCAGTAAGATCCAACAAATGTAATCTGAGTTTGGGCTCTATTTTGGTATACTTTCTACCAAACACATTCTTATCGTTGAACAGAAACCATGTTCATAATCCCATTCTGTTCTCAAACCTACACAGGAAAACCAAGAATTGAGATCTGAATAAAAAAGCAAACTAATCTAAAGGGTTTTCTTTAAAGTTCAGTGTCTCACATTGCTGTGAAGTCTCTCATGCCCCCAAAGGTATGGCAGGAGAACATAAAAGTAATTGCAGATCTAAGCTTTCCATGCATTTAAATTCTCTATTTCCAGAAAAGGACAAGGACACTGACTTGTGAACAAAAACTGTGAAGATGAATAACAGCCTTGCTGGTCTTTTCCTCATTTCCATTACAAAGCTCAGTTGCTTTGTTAAAATTACTCAACTTTTAGCCAACAAATAGGAGTCTTTTTTCTTCTGCAAATATCCAAAGTTTCAAGTTTGAACAAAAAAAAACAAAAGGGAACAGAGTGAATTATTTTGCTGGTTATATCAACTGACTGCTCCTTACCATATAATGATTAAATAAAGGACTACATCTAGATTACACTATGCAATAAAGCAGTTTCTTGACCTTGGTAGACATGGTCTTATCTCTTCTGAATGCAGAGTGATGTGCGGCTACAAAAATACCAAAAAAAAAACAAAAAAAACACTGGCTTAACTTTTTTGGGGACTTTGTTTGGCACTCACTTTGAACTTTTGCAGAAATACCTTTGCATTCTATCCAAAGGTGTACCTGCAGGGAATGAGGAGATTCTCAGTCACTGAGAGACTGGCAAACTAAACCTTTCAAATGCTGTATGTTTTCATACTGAAGCATAAAACCCCAAATACCCTTTGGTAAACTCATAGAGGCATTAGAGGGAGGGGGCCCATGCTGATTCCAAGGAACATGAAGACAGTCAGAACAGGTTTAAAAATAATACTGCTGCAAGAGTCGGCAGTGTTGGGAACATTTTGTGTCCCACTTGCCATTGAAATGCAAGTATCTGGAGACTGTTCATAGTGAGACAGAGGCAGTGTCACAAAAAATAACACTAAAAAAAGACAACAACAAACAAAACAGTGGCTATTGTCCGAAATGTATATTCTCCATAAAATTCACCTCAATCCAAAGTGAGCATAGGAAGCTTAGTTAAAGTTAAAGTTCAGCCTTTTAGGAGATACATTTTGCTTTTACTGGACTAATTGGACAATACAGATCCTGTACAAGAAAGGGCTAAAGTTGTCTTCACACACTGAGGAGCCTGAGGTTCTTCAGTGTGTGCAGGACACTGATAAGAACTTTTAATGACACTGTGGTGGTGTCTGTAGTATTCTACGCTGTGGTCTGCTGGGAAAGTGACAGCACCAAGAAGGACGGACAACAACTCAATAAACTGGTTAAGAGAGTTTAGCTCTGTCCTGGACTGCCCCCAGGACTCAATAGAGGAGAGAAGTGTGTTAGAAAAGTTGATGTCAATCATTCTTGAAAAGTATCCTGGGAGCTTCATGCTGCTTTACTTTGCCTTCTCAGTTTCAAGAAAATCAAGACAAATCAGCATTGCTGTTGTTCCTGACATTCCAAAAGCCAAAACAAGGAAATTGCAGTTTGTATGAAGACTGTGCCAGTGTGAGCCATTTGCCACAGTGAGAGACTAATACAGGAAAACACTGCAGTTCACAGGTGTTCACTGAATCATTTGTCTTCCAATTTGTGTGTCATAAGTTTGAGATGAATCTATAAAAGCTGTTAGTTCACTGACAACAACTGCTCTGATTCTGTTCCTTGTAACCGATGCAACCGGGGGGGAGGGAGGACTGGGGAAATGGTATGATGTTTATAGCTAGGTTATCATTAGCTGGTTATCAGGTGGATGACTGACTGATTGAACCTTGTTCCATTTACCCAAAGCTTGTCAAGATGTTTTGTGTTGGAGCAATATTGAGTATAACATGAAAATGTGTTAGCATTATTGAATGAGTCATACCTCAGAGCCAAAACTGTCTATCCAGGGTCCATATAATTGCTGTACCACCTTAAATTGGTATATTTTAAAGTTTGGATAAATCTGTGGAGGTCACTGTGAGAAAATAATAAAATAGTTCAGAACATTTTAACCACAAACCCTGAGGGCCATAAAAAGAAAAAAACACTACACAGTACAGTACAGTGTTACGTGGGTACGTTGAGCATTCAGGAAACTTTCCCATTATGAAATTTCATATGCATTAATTTTCATCCCATTGTGTAATTAAACTTTATGAGGCTGTGCTTGAGTTATTGTTCACACTGCATTACCAATTCTCTTTTAATTCAACAGGAGCTGGTAACAGGGGATGTAAAAACCAAAAAGACAGATATGATAGCAGACTAGGCATTTCCTCTTTATCATGATGGGCACTGCACCCTGCTGTCAAAATTGCTCATTATTTTCTAAACAGTATCTGACAGAAAAGTGAATAGAATATTCTTGGCTGAATAGACCCACCATCCTGCATCTCTGATTTGGCCACTCTTACCAACAAATGGCACTTTCCGTCCCACTCCTCGACAAGTATTCAATATTATTGGCAAGGCACGGGATTACCATCACTGTACTTGACTTATTTATCAAACATAAACTCATCCCAGAGCACCACAACAAGCTGCATACGAAAATATGCTTTATTATAAGGGATACATTGACTTGAAGTCATGAATAGGTAAGTATAACCATGTGTTAACATAAATTAAAGCCCCACAGTGGCTGTATAGAAAACTCCAGCTTAATGTAAAATTGCTGTATGGTGCAGACAGTAGGACTTGAGTAGGACTAAAATGTAAAATCTGTGCGGCATTATAAGAAAAGCTACAAAGTCAATGACAGCAAATGGATTTATCCCCTTGGGATGTGTACAGTAAATATTATGCCAGTCTGACAGTTTGGCTATAACATATGTTGTGTGCAAAGACATCATAGTTCAGTGGTAGCACAGGGAAAGCTCATGGAATTTTTCTAGAATTGAAGGGATTTGGCAGGAGTGTGAATGTTCTCAGTCAAATTAATTAATGAAGAGAAATTATGGTAGTGTACTTACTGTGCTCCTGTGTTAAAGTGGACATTTTAGCTTAATGGCAAAACTAGCAAAGGTCAGGCATCACCACAGACATCAGGATTCCTTCTCTGGAAAGCATGAACATCTACTATGGTTTTCATGGAATATTGACAAGATATCTCAGATTAGTTTGGGAGATTTGTTGGCTAGTAGAGATAAGTGTTGGATCATCATCCTTGGACACCTGTTCGCTAGCAAAAAGTCTTGTCTTTTCAATTTTACAGTGCCTCATGAATTCTGAAGTATTCATCTGACCAATTTTGTGGTAGCATAAACAAACTGTAAAACAACACTGACATATCATCTTACACGGTTGTCATATCAAATGTCGAAAGTGATTCAATGAAATCATGAGATATATGCATTTATTTAAAGAATGACTCTCACTCCACAATTACTGTGGCAAAAATATTCACAATAATAAAATAGCATTATTTCTTTTTCAAAATTCCATAGATTTATCTATCAGTTAAATTCATCTATAACTGTTTGTTGTGGGGGTTTTTTGGCTAATGAATTACTCCCAAAAAGAAAAGAACAGTTGTACTTAATGAATAGTGATTAACAAAATATCCATAAGGCATCACCATTAGCCATCAATACAATGTCAAGATTTAGAATATCATTTAAAAAAACAACAACATTTAATCTTCAAATATCATGGTTATTGTCAATACTGGTACATCAAAATACCCCTGACTGAAGTAATTTATTTTGGCTGGCTGAAGGAATTTAAGTCTCATAAATATACATATATTCACTCTCTTTGTGGCTCTGTTGTAGTATGCACCAACTACTGAAGGAGGCTGTTTGGCTGCTTAATGGACAGAAACAGAAACTCGAACTGTAAAGGTGTGGTCGGACGACAAAATTGAGGAACTGAAGGGATGTTTCCTCTCTACAGATTGGGACGTCTTCTTCAATGATGCTGATATCGACGGAGCAACAGAATCCACAACT
>OMLP01018859.1:0-12344 GCA_900302685.1 Spondyliosoma cantharus
CTTCAAACGCCATTGCATAGCGGACCGAAGCGGAGCTAACTAGTTAGCCAGTTTCCAGTTGACTTCACCATACTCGTAGGCAACTGTAAATACTATCAAACCGCGGCGACACTTACCTGTGGCTCAGGTGCAGTTGCTGGGTCCAGTATGGTTGGTACTGATCCTTTTACAAGGGTCAGTGTCGAGGCAAAGCCAGCTTTGTACTGACCCTCGTTACTGAAGCAGTCCGATGTGAAGTGGTTAGCACACACACACAAACTTACAGGAACCGTAGCAGCACGCTGTCGTTAAAAATGAAACGCAACCACTGTCTCTTCTGTTCTTCTGTAGCTGGGACAGAATATATACTGATGTTGATTTTTACAACCAACAACAGTGCAAATATGCGTTTCTAACTCTGAGCGACGACATTGCTAAACACTGCTATCTCACTGCTGGACACACCAAACTTCACCTCAGGGATGAACGCCCCTCTGGGATATCTCCTATCACCACGCAGAGGAAGTCGACCTATGAAAATGACTCCTTTGGTTACGTAACGACAGGAGCTGAATCTGAACAGCCTGTAGGAGCGCCATTTTACCAGTGGGTGGGCTGCAGAGACCATGCAGGAATCACTTGTTTGCCTCATTCTGGGAGTTGGCAGGCTCAGGGAGGACCAGTTTAAACATGTAGAGACCAGAGAAAACGTGTTTTTCATAATATGGAACCTTTAAAGTTTACGTAGTGCTAGTAAAAGTTAAAATAAAATGATGCCCACACAAGCTGAAAGACTTGGACACCGCAAAACAAGATGATGTATTCACTGCTTTATGTTTAGCCGACAGACTGTTTAAATGCAGATCTGAGACAACTTGAAGGTGCATAATTTGTTGATGCGAGGGTTTGTGTATGGACAAACCGACTTTAAAGTGGTTCTGCCACGAAGGGAAAACTCTACTACCAAGCAGCAGTCTTTGAAATGTATCTTGATTGCAGAAAGTCAAAGCTAATCTAATCCACAGTTACTTTATGGCTGGGACTATGAGTGGAGGGGAGGATGAAGAGAATTATTTTTCATTTACTCACATACATTTGCTTCTGGCTGCATCTGCCGGATATTTATGGAATTGTTTTCAAATTCCTATGAAAATATTACTTACAATTACATTAATTAATCACAGTGTGCATTACGGAGGCGAGGGTAAATATTAATTAGACTTAATGAGTTCACATACAAACACAAAGGATGACATTTATCCTGAAGTAGATAATGCAATTTTTATTGAACAATTGTATAGACAAGTACTTTTTACATTCTGTTTCTAGAAGGGTGCATTTACACAGTCTTACTGTCAGTGGATGGTGAGACGTGGCAGAACAGTAATAACTCAGACTAATGACTAAGTCCTGTGATGATATTGTTGGATAGACAAGTACTACAAACATAAATGTGGGTTGACTCTCAATTAAAGTGTCAGCACTGCAATACCTTTAGAATGCGTAGGCTTCACTGTATGTAACATAGGCTTCGCAGGAATCGCATTGGAGGTGGTTACACTGCATTGTGGTAATTGCATTAGAGAACATTAGTTCAGAGTTTAGCACCATCCAAGCAAGAGCCTGTCATCATCAAACATGGTGGGCATGTTCATTAAATGAACACTTGATTAAATGAACACAAGATTACATCTATCTATCTATCTATCTATCTATCTATCTATCTATCTATCTATCTATCTATCTGTCTGCGTTAACTAAATAGCTGTTCACTGCAAACAAAAAGCACCTCAATTTAAAGCCTACAGTCTGCACCATTACTAAGGCCATGTAATTACTGTATACAATAAGTCTGTTAAGATGTCTCCAGGTGACTAGTGCATGTTTGTGTGTGTGTGTGTGTGTGTGTGTGTGGGGGGGGTGTGGGAAGGGAGATGTGAGGCAGGAATGCGAGGCTCGCTGACAAGCATCAGGATGGATTTTCATTGCATTCCTTGCGCGAGCCAAGCACAATTTCCTGTATTGTTGTGCGACTGGATGAGCGCTCCGGACCCACCCCTTTTTGTCAGGGAGGTGTCAGAGCAGCATCAGCCATTCATTAGCATCGCTGACCATGAGTGAAAGGGTCCACCTTTTCCCCTGCTAGATCAATGAGCAGAATACATTATTTTTGGATCGAGTGCGGAACTGCGGCACCCTGTGAATCTGAGCTGTTGTGAGCAGCTTCCATCCTCTTTAAGCTTTATCATGAGGCCGAAGCTTTAAGACAGTGTGATCACAATTGACATGTAAGAGAGTTTAAAGCTTTTACATGGACGCAGTGACTCATAAACCTTTGAATGTTTGAACGTTCTATCTTCACACAAGAGCCAGCTCCTCTCTCTGTTGAAGATATAAGTGTCTTTTATGAGAAGTGTGCACTCGTCTCATATCAAGTTTATGAAGGGACAGGATTTTGTGGGTCATTTTTCAAATAAATCCGAAGCTTGCAACATTTCTGTTTGTTTTGATTGGATAAGCATACTTGAGTGGCTGCAGATTGAAGTTAAACCAGCTTTAAACTGAGATTGTGGAGTGAAAGCAATGAGCTCTGCTTTGGTTTGTTGAAGTCTCTCCACTGGGCTCTGGAACGCCACAGCATTTCCAAGAAGCTCAATTTACTTATTTGAGATCAGATGGCTGCAGGTGTCTTAAGTTCTTACTTCCAACAAGCCCCGAGGAGATGTGGGCGACTCATTCCTTCTCTAGAGGTATCTTTAAATCATGTAACAGTCGACACACCAGGGTTAAAGAGGTAGCTTAATTATTTTCTTCTTTTGCATAAATGTGCTTCTTTGTTCCATTTTTTTTTTTTTGACTGTTCTCTTTCCATCCGTCATTCTGATTACATCTTTATTTTTCCTCTCTGACTAGTAGATGCAGGCCAGATGCAGGTCTGAGGACTTATTTGTGCATTCCATCTCCTTCCCAGACTCATCAGCTCTGTACTTCACAGCATTTATCTTATATTTGAAGATGTCAGTACCTGCACAGTACTGACAATGCTGTCTTCCTATCTGTGTGTGTGCGTGCAGCTGTGTGGGTTTGTGTGCTCGAAGCTCCCAGAGATAACCCAGAAATGTCATCGCACACAAGTCTAGGCAGCAATTCTGGCTCCTCCGCAACCGTGTGGTTGTGCATCCATACTTCCATCGCCTCGCCAAAACACGAAAAACAACATCGCTTTATTTATCATGTCAGCTGGCTTGCTTTTATGCTAAATTGCGCTGAATGCCAACAAGGGGGTGTCTGGTGAGTGATTGAAAGCAAGATGGAGGGTATCTGTAAAAAGAAATTGTAAATTATGCTCCTCGTGTATTCTCAAATTTTAATTGAAAGCCTCTTTTATGAACTCAAACACGGAAAAACTGCCCTGGACTGGTGCCACACTCATTTCGGTCGGCTCTTTTGAGGTAATGGCATAAAGTACATGATATCCATTGAGAAGTGAAGTGCAATTTTTTTTAAAGTGTAATATCTCCAGTCCAGATGTTTTAGATTACCCTTGGGGTGTGTAATACCAGACACAGGAGAAAGAAAGAGGGAGGGAGATAGAGAGAGCTGAGAGTCAGGCTGAAAATCCCCTTTAATGTGAAGTTCAGTGATCGGCAACGACTCACCTTCAAACTTCAAAGTAAAGCCTGATCATCTTTCCCACCGTGTAAGCGCTGTCCATTGTCACTTATTAAATGGTCGGGGGTTGCAGCAGGTTGCACAATTTTGGTAAATGGTTGTAAGGTACAGGCTTGACCCTGATGATTAGATTACTTTTTTCTACAAAATCTTCTTTTAGGGGCATATGAGGCAATCAAAGGCAAACTGAAGCCCTAATAGATCGAAACATCTGCAATGAAGTTCCTCCGAGTCTAAGGCCGCAACAACAAGCGACAAGGCAGGCCATAGTCAGTCATTTCAGATGAGGCTGGTAATAGACCAGTTTTAAATGTTGCCATGCCAGTGACAAAATGTTTAACCGATGGATATTTTTAAGGAGACATCGGGTGTTTGTGGAGACCAAAAAGGGTATTTTAAGCCAAAACATGATCCTTTTTTAATCCCAACTAAGTTATTGTGCCTAAACCTAACCAGACTGTAATCACCGCAATCACAGAGTTGTTGCTACTTAAAATTGAAAACTGAACCTAGAGAAACTTAAGAGTTCGAACATATCCGGTTTGCAGAACAGTACATTGCCAACATTTATTCAGGTGTTTGGGTTGCTGATAGACAAAGAGTGACAAAGAACCACGCGATTGCTGGTCTTTCTGACTCGTTTCCAGGACAAAATTCAACTTAAAACTGATGGGCCTTGATGCGGTTTAACAATGGATCATTGGCCAACACATCATTGCACCTAAATGATTGAATAGGTTGGTTGTCTTCTTCTCCCAAAACCACATATATCTCTGTCCTGGAACAACATGACTGATGCAGCATAACTGCCACACATGTACTGGACATTTGTCTTGCCGCTGCAGTTTGGTTAGGTTTAGGCAACAACAGTACTTGGTTACTTTACCTCTGTAACTTCCTTGTAAGTTAGAAGAATTCCGTTGACTGTTGACTTCTGGTTTTACGCTGGAGACAAACTGCGATCTGCTGAATGAAAGCAGCGTTTTTGTTTTGTTTCGATGCTGTACATCCAGGCTTATTCCACTGATGTCATTAATCATGCTGAACGTTGCTGTTCCTATATTTTGCTTCTAAGGCAGCTAGTTTGACAGTATGGTCTCTGTATTATTCACCACTGTTTGAGGTATATGAAATATTTACTAGTGTGATCTTTCTTACCTGCCTCTGCTGTTCTACGTAGGTGTGCTCCACTGCAGATGGAGGCAAAAACATACTGAAGTACACTGTGAGCTCTCTTCTTGTGAATCTTGCACTGTTTCCAGTCAGGGCTGTGAGGTGCCTGACAAGGTAAATTAGGAGCTGGAGAAGTTCAAAAGTTTGAATCGCAGAGTGTTATTTTTAACCAGGTACAATGCCTTGAAGTGGAGTCTCTGTGGTATCTCAACGCCTCTCTCTTTCTTTCTTTCTCTCACACACACAAACTCTAGGAGTTATAATTATAACACATCAAACTGTGGTTCTTAGGTGGCTGCTGCAGCTGGGCGAGGATTTGGTTTGATGTCATGATAGCTTTTGACTGCAGTGAGGGTTGGACGTGGTGCAGATGCTTACTTTGCAGATTCACGCTTGTCTTTTTGAGAAGCTTGTGTGTTCAATGCTCTCATGAATTATTCTTTGGTGTGTTAAGCGATATATGCCATCTCTGTCTTGAGTTTGCTTCCACAACTGAAATTAACCTAGCATTTTTCCCAGATAGAAAATAATCTCTCAAAAGTAGCTACAATACAATATTTTGATGTTCTGTAATCACCCATGACTGCATGTTATCACTCATAAGGCTTCTGCATGCTGAGCCTTGTCTGGCTCTTAGAGCATGCAGTGCCTGCTACATAAAATTCTCTGACCAAGGGGTAAGCAGGATGAAAAAATTCAATTTGTCAAGGCCTGCCCTTTTCAGTGCACACAATGCACAGCTTAGACCTGTGAGTGTGAAGTATGAGTGGAACAACTATCTGAAGACACTGTATTGTGTAGCCACTTTTTCATGCAATAGAGCAACATCACATTCCCTGTAACATTTTGCGCTGGTTAAATCGGCAGAATGAAAGTACAAGCCTGCAATACAGTTAGACAGTGAGAAGTGGCAAATGTTTATCAGCTGTATAGGTGACCATTTGTTCCATATGGTCTCCATAAAAGTCAATGTACTGTACCTTGATTTAACTGGGCTTGTAGCTGCGATAAAGCTGTGATAAACTGTGATATACTGGAACTTTGACTACTTTCAACCAGCTTTGTATCACTACAATATTAGTACTATATCCAAATGAACGGCTTTTGGGGCACAAAAAGTGATACAAAATGTCATATTTTAGGGCTGGTGTATCAACTTCAGCTTGCATCTGCACCCATGTACACAAAGTTCATGGTCAGATAGATCAAGCGAGGGGCACCTCACCGAATCAGACACCATCTGATCAAGCTCTCCAACTCTCCTTTTACATTTTATCAAAAGAGAAAGAGGTACATTAATTTCTTAACACTCCTTGATGGGTTATTTATCAACTCCGGCCGTGATCGTCTATGATGAAAACAGGGTGAACATGTTTATTTTGTACCTTGTCAGGCGCGATAATATGACGTGCGTTGAAGTTTAGGACGCTGGCTTGTTATTACAATCTTGTCTCCTGGCTACGTGATAAAAGCATATTTTTAGTGGGGTTACCTGCATTTAAAAAACCTGCACATAAAGTCAAAGTGGTATAACTTAGACAGTACTACATTGCTATTACTACTTTTCCAGAAACATCTGGCCGTGATGTTTAGCAGCAATTATGAAAGTTTGTGAACTCGATGTGGCCGCCCTATTGTTTTCTGTATTGTGAAAACACAGGCTGAAACAAACTCTGATCACACTGCGAAACTAGGCAGCACTGATCAAATATGATCCACGATCTGGTTCATTGTCTATTTCTTGCCTAAAGTATTTTCAAAAACATATTTTAGTGTGTTGTTTAGCTGTAATATGATATTGTTTCCTACCAGACATTTGTTCCATTGATCTACACTAATTCTCAACATATGTGAATACACATTTTTACAAAATGTTTCCTCAAATTCAGAGAAACAGGCATAGTGAATATAGAATTATATTCACGCAAATGCTTTTTCTTGGATTTACTTAAACTTATAATTGGTTATTTGAAGCCGTTTGTGTCCCCATGTCTCTTACATGCACTCACGCTAAAGCAGAGAAAGTAGTAATTTGCCGTACTACTGCATCCTTTGTGAATTCTGAATCAGAGGGTTGCTCCGTCACAGAGTGCATTTGTGTGGCATAATTTTCCTTTCATCCAAAATGCCACATGGAAAACATCGTGACAACAAGAGAGCTAATGAGGTAAACATTTAGCGAACAGGGTCGCAGAGATGCCTTCATGTGCTGTTGAATATGCATCGTTCCTGTGAATTTGTGACACAGTTTTCAAATGGAATGCGCTTTACCCTCGCCCCCTTTTTTCTTTCCTGGCTTGTTAATCTGCACTGGCGTCTTCCATCACCGGCACTTTTTCTCTTCAGCGCTGACTGTGAAGATTCAGATGAGATGTGAGCTCCACATCTTTATACATGTTTGATGAATCTTTTTATGGTGCTTCTGGGATACAAGCATGAATATGGGAGATCTTGTCTGGAAAAAAGGTACAAAAGATGGGAGGTTTCCAAGTTTGTAATGAGGCTAGCAAGGCTCTCCTGGCTCGCGAGCAAACTAGGGCATCTGTAATGAGCGTGCAGAGAAATGAGGCGGTGGGGTGCAGAGAGGAGAGAGGAGGGGGGGCCATGTTACAAACCTGAATTGAGCCACAAGCTTTAACATCAGCTGGCCAGTCAGTCGTACTGTTGCTCCCACTTAACTGGAGATGGATTTGACTATTACCCCTCCTCCTCTCAGACACACCAGTGTGTGATTTCCTAGAAACCCTCGGCTTGAATTTGAACAGGGCTCACGCAATATCACATGAATTATTTGATAAGATCTGTGACTTGTTCCACACAGCTTTGCACCGGCATGTACACAAATGCACAGTTGCATGCTATACTGCTAAATGTGTGGTGAACAATATTAATAAGAGACGGATCTACATCTTCTACATACATCACAGCCATGATCTGATAAATATCACACATTTCCAAAGTGACATGACTCTTTTTATTTGATGCTATTATCAAACATATTATTGTGAACCCAGTGAACTGTTAACTAAACCATATGAGCTGAGCCGACTCCTAATCATCAAGAACCTGAAAGAGGATGGCTATAAATTATTATGCATTATGTTAATTAACACAATCCATCATATGGCCTGGATGTTATGTTTCCTGCCAGTCTGTGATTAACAACAACAACAACAGTTTGTTTTGGTGATTCATTTTTGATAACCACAGGATTGACATTAGCGTCTAGTGCAGGGTTTACAGTGAACTAAAGTAGTTGGAGAACTGAAATAAGAATTCATAGGCATCTTGAAAACGTTTCTTCCTTTTATATACAACTACTGTTGGATTTGTAGCAGGCGTGGGATCAGTGGGGCGTACAGGCCTGGGCTAACCCATGTGTACAACTGGCCCATCCTAAAAAAAAAAAAAACCAGGAGAACCACAAATAAATAGACAACATTCATTAAGCTACCATCATGTGGGATGTCTGGACCAATCACAACAGGCTATTTTACATTGTAGGCCGCATGCATATCACGATATAGAATTCCTTCCTAACGTAATTGTCTCTATATTGCTCTGAAAACAAATTAACCCTCAACCCAGAAGTTATTGAGTTACCTGACTCCTCTGTAATTGTTTCTGTTTTCCTACTCTATTCTAGCAGTCAGCATTAAGTGCAATATACAATTTGATTCAGGAAAACTTAAAAGTTAAAGTCTGGCTCATTTCAAGTCCCAGGTTTACCTTTGCGTTTTCTGGCAGTGGTTGCATTTACCAAGAAAAAAATAAAGAAATGGCATTCAAAATGTGGTGTCAAAAAAATGTACTTGGATGTTTTAGACTTCCATAACAAAAGTTGTTCTCTCTCTTGTTAAAAGTCAGCCTCACTCACTCAATTGATCCCTCTCTACCTGTGAATCCCAACTTAGACAAATGACTATCAAGTAAGGTCATTCAAACAACATGGTATTTCCTTAGATATAATGAAAATGTCTGTCTTCTAAATGCATGGATGTTCTGGTCTGCACAATCCACAGCAAAAAGTAAATATAATTGATACTGTTTAATGAACAATGTACCCAGGTGTGCCACTTGTTGTTATAAATATAAACTGCTGTGGGTAAGTAATGAGCTGTCTCTGCATTGAAAATGTTTTAGACAAAGAGTTAAAAATTATCATATTCAACCAGATGCACTAGGTGCCCTCCTCAGCGTGATATCATTTTGGTTTAATGAGACTGGAAACATTCAAAAGAAGGCAAACAGTATTAGCATCTGTAATTAAAAAGCCAAGCCAAAATTACTTTGGCTTATCCAAAATTGAAACCCTGGCACTCTGCCTGTTGCATAGTTTGGACTGGCCATGTTTTGCTTTTCATTCACACTGAAGATCACAGAAGTCAACTCAGTATTCCTGCCAAACCCTATGGCACATAAATAACTATGTAATAGTATTATCAGTGTTGTTATCATTATTAATTATCCCTAAAGGCCAAGTAAGCCAAAAGCAAACACTGGCACGCCAGTTAACTTGCATCTCAGCAGTTTGTATCAGTTCCTGTCGAGGCTGTCACTTAAATCACTTTGCAATGTAAGAACAGCTAAGGGCAGTCAGAGCTGTTATGGTCAGATTATTTAGATTTTATTTGCCTGCAGTGTCATGGGAGCATGCTCTAAATAAAAAGACAAATGCTCTGTTGTGTTGGTTGTGCAGGGTCAGGCCACCTGGGCTTTGTCTTGTGGATGTTGGGTGCAGAAAAATGCTAAGTCAAATTTTTAACCACTAAATTGGTGAATTTGAATTTGGTGATGCATGCAGTGAATAATTAAACCTGTCACATCTGAGGTGGTGCTACTGCATCTGATCATGGTGATGTGGTATAACAAAGCAGCAAGGAGTCATCCAAACTTCACCATAGTTTTGGAAAGAATTTCACAATTGTATTCCTTAGTAACTTCATATTCATACTGTACATGGGTAACAGTTTCACCTCAGGAAAGCTGGAGTCCCTTGTCACAGGTGGCTGCGAAATCCTATGAACCCAGCAGACCCTGTGCTGAGTGCATTATCGCTGCCCCTGGCCCATGATGAGGACAGGTATCGATCTTATCCTCAGACAAAAGCCCTCTGTGCACCTCTGCAGGGCTTAAAGGTGGCTGAGGCAGGATACACAGTAATGAGAGCAATAGAGGGCAGAATTGGGGACCAGCTTATTCTTAACAAGGATGGAGACCTTTACACTAAAGAAAAGAAAGAAGCTAGGTGGGCATTTTTTTTCATTTTATTTTATTGAACTCCTTCCTTCAAGCATCTCTGTTCTTTCTTTCTGCGAGCACAGTTTAGGTCTTAACCACACCATGCACTATAGCCTTGATGGTCTTATCTGGAATTTGGGACTCCTGTGGGAATATATCTCAGCACAGAGTGTCTGAAAAGTAAACTTGGTTTACTCCCAGTATGAAGTTAGAGCTGTGCATGCCTTTGAGGTGATGACTACGTTGGTTGAAGCCTCTAGCCTCAGAGTGACCAAAGCTCACCCACACCAGTTCTTGGCTATGACTGCTGTAGGTTGTGGTTAGGCCTGCCCAGAGCATAGATCATCATGGAGTTGAAACAAAGTTTGTTTTCTGCCCAACAACAGATGAATGAGATTTTGTTTTATAAAAAAAAAAAACAGTACCGTTACATTTCTATTCCCTACTACTGATGAGTTCATGCCTGCTAAGACCGGAAAATGCTGGAATTTGATGGTAAATCCTAGAAAAATGGATGGTGCTGGAATATTAATGACATTGTGACTAAGGTGAATTGTGTGGCCTAGGTTGCCAACTGGAAATCCGTTAAAGAAGCGGTTTGCTTAATTTGGAAGTACACTTAACCACTTTCCTGCTACGAAGATTGATACCACACCTATGTGTCCATGCATATAAGAAGCTTGTGCCAGAAGCTGACTGGCTCAGCACAAAGCATAAAGACTGGAAACGGTGCGAAACCGCTTGTCTGGTTCTGTCCAGTGATAACAAAGATCTGCCTACCAGCATTTTCTAAATCTCACAAATTCACATGCATGTCTTGTTTGTTTGCATCGATACAAAAACGATACACATAACTACAGCCCTCCTGCTTCCAATGTTTGTGCTAAACTAAGCTAACTCGCCAAGTTACCACTTATCCTTTGTTTGCCAACAAAACAGTTTTTATTCCCTCTTTTAACTAATTATTGTGTAGTACAGTATACTGTGATATTGTTAATCCATTGTGATATTTTCTGAGACGGTTATGGTTACGTGAACATCTCCTACCGTAACAACCCTAATTGGAGGATACTCACAGCCAAAATGTACATTAGTTTCCTCCATTTTGCATCCTGTGGTCTCCAGACCCTGGTCTCTGGTCAGCACTGTCAATTCAGTTGACAGCAGCTAGTCAATAGTTCACCAAAGTTCCTCAGGAGCTCTGCACAGATTGATTTTACAGCCATGAGCAAAATTACTGATTGCTGCAATTCCATCCCTGGAAAATGACTTCAATCTGAAGTTTCCCTTTTTTTAAATGCTGGTCAGACCAATCCCGTAGATTTCAAACTGTTTGAAATGTGGAAACCGCTGGTTGGACCTTTATAAATACTAATGCTGGCCCATTCTGCCTCGCTTCCACTTGCTGAAGAAATCAGTTGAACTCATTGAGGGAACAAGTTTAAAGGACTGCCCTCAGCATTTAACTGACTTCACAGGAGCACCTAAAGTTTCTCTCATCTTCAAAATGTCCCTGCGACGAAGACCCAGATCTCTTCTCTGTGGATTAGGTCCTCCCAAAAGCTTTCACAGAGTTAGTGGCCAGCATGCTCTCTGTTATCACCACCCATTTCATGTGTTTGATGTGCTGCTTTTAAAAAATCTCTGTCTCTTCTGTCTCTCTCCTCGCTGGCGCCTTTTAATTCCAGTCCACATTCCTGCGTGTTCATGTTGTTCTGCTTTGGGCACTCTTCAGAGCTTTTTCTGAACAGTAGGAGTAGTGAAGCTTGTGTTCAGCTTACTAGGACCACACTGTCTGTCTTTCTTCTCTTCCATAGATGCTTACCATTTTCAGCACTCTCTAAACATCTCCTCTCTCTTCTTGCTTTCCACTCCCAGAGGCCAAGGCGAGCTTATTCCCTCTAGCTATTACATCCAATTAGGAGGAATGAGAGTTTCACCCCTCCTCCCTTTCTACACTAACAGCGTGGAATACAGTGGAATGAGTCAGGGCTTTCTCTTCTCTTCTTTGATGTGAACAAATTACACTTCAGATACACTCTTGGCAAGGAAACAAAGATGCAGTTTACTCTTTCAAGTTTGGATTATTTTGTTGTTTGGTGAACACCATGATGCACAATGGAAAGAAGCGATCGCTTGTCTTGGGTTGATGGCTTCTTTTATTTCAGCTGTTCTCTGTCAATGCAACAAATCAATGCTTACAATTGGGTTTGAATAATAACAGTACCAATTTATATACGTGCATACTGTATAGCAATGGGTGGCAGACGATGATCATC
>OMLP01018861.1:4847-22782 GCA_900302685.1 Spondyliosoma cantharus
CTGACTTCCCGGTGTCGACTTCTGCCTGTATCTGACTAAGTAAATTTGGACTTCCACTAAATCTTGTCTCCTGTCTCGCGTCGTGCTTTTGGGCTCCACCTTGTCTGTACCAGTGTTCGTTACAGAGACGAGGCATGAAGTCACATCCGTTGGACTGTCGCCCACATATAGGCCTGCTTCTCTCTGCCGCTCAGGTAAGTAAAAATAAACAAACTATATATGAGAATTTGAAATATTTCTTGATTTTCCATTTTATATTCCCTGCCATGCACTGGAGAAAATATCGAATGTTTCTCCAACAGAACAGCTGCCAGCATCCTCCTATACTATATGTGACTTTATTACTTGGTAAATTGTTGTATCAGTAAACACATCACAGAAGATTTGTATTGATTTTTACAGCAGCATTCGCTGCATGTTCTCATGTCCCTTTCCTTAAACTTTAATTTCATGAGAGAGTTTCGCTGGGAAGGTGTTCCACCTGCAGACTGTCCTGTCTGAAAAAAAAAAAACTGTGAAATGTGGCGGAAGCATCAATATTTCAACCTTCTTCATGCAGTTCATGCAAAGTGAATGATTCTGAAGCTCTGGAAAACACATGCTGAAGGCACAGACTGTTTCCTTCACATGCTGCGGGTGTCTAGCTTAGTTTTATCCATAGCTCGTGAAGGAGGCAACACAACAAGGCCTTCTGTATAAATAGACTGCAGGTGAATAACCTCTCCTGCAGCCTTTTCTCTCCATCCACCCCCTGTTTCCGCTTACAACTTCCAGCTTGCGGTTTTGTCTTACTACCTATTCATATCATAGAAATTTGTGCTGAATTTAAGTGGTTATCCCGTTAGGCTGGAACGCATTCTAAAAAAATCTACGAGAGATATGGCGTAAAATATGCAACTCATCAGCCGAGCCGACGGACTGTGTTGCTGTCTTCTCTCCTACCGCGGCTCTTAACGTTGCCTGACAAGACCCCCCCCGCCCACAGCATTTACTCGGCTGTGGACTCACTCGGGAAGCGCATGAAAGTTTAAAATAGAGTGCTGTTAGTTGTGGAGAAAGAGCAAGGAACTGCTGCAGCTTAGTTTTTCCAAGAGCATAAAATTATGTAAAGCTGTATTTTTGCGTGCTAAGTGCTTTCAACCTAATGGTCTGACATCGACTTTCCATTTAAGGAGAAAGTGGGGAAAATGTAAAAAAGAAAATATCCCCTTTGCTTTGCTCATGTGACCTAAATCTGAGCTCAAACGTTCGTCTGATGTGTCGAAGAACGCTACAAATCTTTCGCGAACCCTCTTGATCTTGTCCTCTGGCAGAGTGATTGATCCTTTTATCAACAAAGGCTTAAGCTTTCGTCTCTGGTGACCTATGCTTTGCATCCTTTGTTCATACAGCGTGTAAGCCTCGCAGGCGGGCTCATGGTTTGAATACAGATGAACAGTTCAATAACGTAGCCCGCTTCAAGTGCATAAAGTAGACATCCATCAACTTTTGTTTTCCCAACTCATGCAGAGACGGACATCGATTAGATTAAGGTTGAAATGGAGAGTTAACCGTCCTACCTCATCGCCGCAGTATCTCATGAGAATACCAGATAGAGCAATGAGCTTCAGACCGGGAAGACAAAAATTTGACAAAAAAAAAAAGAAAGAAAGGAGAAGATGAAATGTGAGTGTTGACAAGACAAACTGAAGGATGCCATGAGGTTTTCCACACCAATCTCAGGGGTAGATAGCTAATTAATCTCTCAGCAGGAAAGAAACGTCAAAGCATCACACAGACCCGAGACGGAGGAGGTGAGTACGACATCGACAGGAAAAGAGGGGAAACTGCAGAATATAATGAGGGGGAGAAAACAAGTGCCCGACGAGCGGTGGTGCTGAGACGACGGGATGTTGTTTTCTGAGACTGCTCGTATCTTGTCATGACGGCGGATTGTTAACGGTGGAGAGCAGCTGGAGAGGTGATGTAAGAATCAATCAAAAACATTGCCTCGGGTGATCTGTACCTGAGAGTCGTGTTCCGGAGCATCATTCAACGGCAAAGTGCGCTGTCAAATCAATTGTGTTACGTGCAGTGGGGGACTCAGGATGTTTGAGGCGGCAGGGGCGGAAAGTATAAAAAGGGCACCACCTGTATGTGGTGGAGCACCAGTGTGCAGAGAGGGTACTGGAAGGGCACCCTAGAGGGCACTTGTGCAGTGTTTTTTTTACAGCAACATGTCCACCAGTGGTTACTTTTACAAGTGCTGCAGCTCAGTGGTGCACTACGAGGGCCAGAGATGCAAAAACTGCTTTATTTCAGATTTATACAGTTGTAAGTATAAAAACTTCAACTCTGTAAGACACAAAGGTAACAAACTATTCAACACCAAGTATTCTCAACCGGAAGGGCACCCAAGAGGGAACTTCAACATGTTTTCTTGTACAATGAGGGCACTTTATCATGTTTTATCAATCCTTACATATACAAGGCCGAGTCCACTCATGCTCGGGTATATTTGGAAACAGAATTAAAAAAAAACAAACTGCATCCAGACTAGTGTTTTAGCACCATCTCCGAAATATTCTCTGTCCACGCAAAACACTTAAAATAATGCATTTCTCATGTCCACTCACAGGAAGCAGATCGTATACTCTTCTTGGTTGCTTGGTTACAGAAAACACTGAATGAGGCGGGGAGACATGACTGCTACTTCTTATCTTCTTGCATAACTTCCGATCAAAGCATTTTGAGCACCAGCGTATTGTCTCTCTTCTCCGTCATCTAAATTTAGAGTTAGAGACGACAAGATTTTCCTGCGCAAATTGGCCATCTTGTGCAGCTCTGCCCTCCTCGTAAGGTTTCCTACATCCGACTAGCTTTTCTCTTGCATGGCTCGTGTGCAGTGAACAGTGTCGGTGGTGGGAGAATTTCCAGCAAAACTCTTGGTAATATTTAAAAACATTGGCCCGAACTCAGGACAACCAGGATCTGCTTCCACACGGCGGGAAATATTACATGCTTGTCAGGAACAGGTCTTCCTTATATGTGCCCTGTAACCCCAGCTGATAGAGTCAGTTGTGGTCCTTAGCCTTGGCGGTAATGGTGGGTTTGTACAGTAGGTTCTAAGTTAGTTTGCCAGACTTGCTAATGATGATATGCTAATGATTGCAGCTCTCACAAGAGTGGACAAACACACTGTTAAATCCATTCCTCACACTTTTGGACTTGTGTTTCTGGTTTTGGAACAGCTAACCCCCTGACCTAATGCATCTAAACTCTACATCCTGCTACGACTGGACAGTCGTTTTGGGGCGGAGGTTACACTCCCGCTGTCGACGGGAGAATAAGACTCACTGACCTCCGTGTTGTCAAGACACTGTCAGCTTCAGCCACGGTGTTACTCGAGAAGGTTTACTGGCGCAGCACTCCCGGCACAGAGGCTTTCCCTGAGAGACAATCTGCAGAGTCATTTCACCGCTTGTGTAATCTAATGATTGCTCCCGCGGTGCACGTCATCTAAATGCGAGTGTGTGTCAGTGTATGTGCTGGAGTACTGGCACGTCAGAGACTGCTGGACACCTTACATATTATCTGTACGGTGCAGTAGACCGGAGCGCTAAAACAGGACGAACTCTGCAAGATGTTTGGATTCATCCATCACGCAAATCATGAACAATGTCATGGACACCACAAAACACATGACAAAGCGCTTCAAGACAAACTGTAAAGACGTACCTGTTGATCATTGGCGGTACGGAGAACAGCATGTTTGTTCATGTCCTTGTTTCTTATGTTTATTCACATGAGTGGTATGTTTGTTGTTGTGCATTGACTTTGCAAACTCCTATGTGTGTGTGTGTGTGTGTGTGTGTGTGTTTGTCTGTATGTATGGAGGTTCACCCTTGTGTGATAACTCCAAATGATAACCTTCCATTTTCAATCAAGCTGATCCCATTAGCGCCGAGTGCGATAAGTGTAGCTAAGCCCTGGTGTGTTTTGCAGGGATTTGAGCTTTGGCAAAAAAATAATTAGAGATGATTACTGTGTACCCACACAGGCGACGTCCCATCATCCTTTACTTCCAGTCAGGAGGCCCCGGCTCGCTTCCTTTGTTGAATCCTCTGTCTCTAGCACAATAAGATAAAGCTTGACTGAGATTACTTTCATGTCCAATTTTCCTTCTCCGAAGATCATTGGCTGAAAATGGGTTTGTTGTTGCTCTCTTTGTTTTTGTGCTGTATTTGCTCCCCGACGCGATGGGACAAAACATTTCATGTTCCCTTTCTCCGTTCCTTATAAAACTTTTCTTGGCCGCCGTCCCACTCTTTCTCTATTTCCTCCTCAATTTCACTCTTTAAAGCCATCAGAACATCCTTTTTCTTTGTTCTTTTGCTCATTTTCTGAAGCCTGAGCTTGAAGGTATGGGTGATGGACAATTTCCTCTTGTCTTTTTCTTTCGGATCAGATACCAAATTTCAAAGGAATATATTCTAAGATCTCCCAGCTCCTTTTATGCTATTTTTTCTCCTGCCAAAGGCAAAGAAAACAAACAATACAAGGTCATAAATCAGTAACTGAGAGGTACCATGAACTGTATATTGGACGGTATATACATGGCTTATAGATGGCTTAGAGAGAGAAGATTGAAATTGATTATTAATGGTTAAGATCCTCGTCTTGTGGCTGCGTAGTGGTTATTGATCAGGCGCTATATTTTTTTCCCCTGGGGTGCTATCTTTGACTAGGGATGTTCTCTCATGTAAACTCAAAGCAGCAACACAGTATGTGAACATGCACACAAGTGCATAGTTATCGGGGATCACATGTGCTGTGTGCACATAGAAAATCCTACATCCTCTGTAAACCCATGGGAGATCCCTGTGAGAGCGATCAATACAAACCTGTAGTTGAGTCTTAACAGTCTTTCTCAGGGCACAGCAGGGCAGATGGAAAGCACTGAAACACAGAGTGAAGGAGAAGAGTGAAAATTAAATGCTCTCCGTGGCCTTTTAACAACTTTACCCAGAGAAACGGTTAAATATTCCACCGCTGCAATGTTCCCAAGAATTCTGATAAATTAGTCCCTTTTCGCCAGGAAAAAAAGGCCAGAGAGAGTCCGTGAACGTGCATCATCCAAAGGCCAGCGAGCACATTTAGCGAGTAAATACCACATGTAAATGGCTCTACCTCGTGCCCCTCTACCTCTGCCATGCCATTTCAGTTCTGAGGAAGGGGGAGGAAATGGGCCCATATTTTCCCTCAGGCCACCGGGAGCTGGCAGATTGGTCAGGCGACTGCGTGATTGACAACGTAGTGGGCTTGCCCCGCGGACAGCCGGGCAGCCCGGAGGAACGGGAGGTGCTGGTTCTAATAGCTCAAGTGGAGGAAGAGTTGTTTCCCCCTGACATTTACTCGTATTTGGATGCCTGTGTGAAAACAGTCCCGGAGACAATTCTACTGCTGTCAAGATCTTGTTGCATATGGATGCATTGACTGCTGAGGTAGCTAGTTTCAGATGACGTAGTCGTATGCAGGACAAGAAAGAATAATATGTGGATTCAAAGTGATACATGTGCTGCGCCGATGTGATCTGTTTTATTCATTCACACTCTATGACAGTGTTGGTCTGTCAGACTTCTCTGAAACTACTGGATCTACACTACCGTTACTGTGAAGTTTTTACCGTTAGCCTCCAACTCAAAGTTTAGAAACACTCTTACTTGTGTCCGTATCACTTAATCCGCACGCTCAGTTCACCAGTTTGCAGAGAAAGTTAGATGACCAGAAAAACCTCTTAAACTAAAGCCAGTATGAGACAAGAGGATTCTCTTTATCCGCACGGATCGGGACTGGCGGAGCTCCAGCCTCAACAAACCACAGCCATTCCTCTCTCTGTGTTTCACAGGCCAGTGACCAGCCACCACTTTCATCTGTGAAAGCAGCTGCGATCCGTTCCCCTCATCCCACTCTTCTTCATCCACGACCCCATTCTCTCCGTGTATAATAGTCTCCTCTCCTCCGCATGATGTGTAGCTTCCCTCTCCTACAGCTCGTTTATCAAGAGGAGGGGGAAGCCTCCACTCCATGGGCTTCCCAGGAGAGGAGTGGGGAGAGAGGAGAGCTGTTGATGGATGCAGGATGGTGGACATCCACTTCAGGGTGGTTGTGGTTAGGTCGAATTAGGAAGGCAGAGACAGATGCTCAAAATATGCAGAAGTACTGGATTCATGTACGAAATGCAAATGTCTCCCAGTGACCCCTTGTTTGTTTGCCTGGAGAAGTGTATCATGGCACAGCAGGCATTGCATTGAATACTCTCTGTGTGTATTTATGTGTTCATTTGTTCCCTGTTTTGTGTCTGCTTGTGTTTTTTAGCATTCAATCAAGTTATTACTCATTTGCTTTTTTTGCAAGTAGTTTTCTTGGTGTTCATGTTTCTTTACTTGTGTTTTGGTTGGTGTATTGATATTTTAAGGGCGGCTGTGGATCAGGGGGAGAGCCAGCGTCTTGTTAGCAGAAGGTTGCTGGTTCGATTCCCCTGGTCTGCATGTCGAGGTGTCCTTGACAAGATACTGAACCTCAAACTGCTCCTGATGTGCTGGTCGGCACCTTGCATGGCAGCCACCGCCATCAGTGTATGAATGTACTGTAAGTCCATTTGGACAAAAGCGTCTGCTAAAATGTAAATGTAGAAATTAAGTCTCTCATAGGATTAATTCTCATTCTGGTATAGGAGATTTCTTGGGTGTTGCTAAGCCCAGGATGCCCTGTGCCCTGCAAAACAGTATCAGTATCAGGGGGACCTGTTTTGCACATGGGGAGGTGAGCCCTGGCATTAAAATGGCTATATCCCTGGAAACGGAAAGAGAGCTGTCAGCTTCTTTAGGTTTTTAACTTACGCAACCAGGTTAGGATTCAAGGCAAACAGCAGAAGGGAGGAGAAAGTGGCAAACCAGTGGCAAACTTTATACATCCGGCGAGTCAGACAGGTGCATTGTTTACTCTGTCCTGTGTTTAAAGCTCAGCCTTAATTAGCAATTGGATTGTTTACACCTGTGCTCTCTAATGGATTTGACAGGCATTTTGCGAGAATCAATCTCTGCGAGGCCTGCAGTGGCAACAGGCCTGTGGGAAAGTTGGAAAGCAGCATCAGTATGGAGGATGGAGTAACTTAGTGTTATACCAATTTAAAGTTGCCTTAAGCATTGTAAAGGCCACGCTATTTGTTAGGAAACTATTTACAGCCGGCATGGTGCAAAATTAACATTTATCTGGAGTCTTATGTGTGGCCTCCTGACAAATCTATCGACTATTCTTTTAGCTCTGTTTGGTTACTCCAGAGATGAGTAACCAGTTCTTTTACTTGCTAAATGTTGGCCTGCAGCCAATCAGTACGTTTGTCCGTCTGCCGTCTGGTGCTGATCAAGGAGTGTACATTGGGTTTATGGCTTTTTGCTGACAGCTGCATGCTGCTGCTGGAAACAGGGTCGGTGAGAGGCTGAACAACGATGTAAATCTGCAAGTCACAGAGCCAAAACAAAGAGCTACGAGAGGCACGCTCTGTAAATCTTCAAAGTTGGAAGCTAGCTGCTTTGGTTTGTTGCCATGAGCGACCCTGTATGTATTGCATGTAGTCTTCCAATTCACTGCTAAAATCAGGCGGCACTATCATGATTCATGTGCCCCTCAGGAGATCCAACCCTTCCCTTCACTTCCACTATCAGGCTACTAAACACAGACAGTAGTCACTTCAAGTGATTTGATTCATTATTGACATGAACGATAACAAAACGTGCTTGCTGTTTTCCTTTGTATTGATCTAAGCATGTTAATCTCAAGCCCCCAGGAAGAGCACCAGGCGTTGAAACCAACTTTCATAGTTGCCAAACCGTTTAATTACATCATCATGTGATGCTCTGGGTCCCAAAAATACTTTTTTTTCCCATTTTTTAGCATCACAACCCCTGCTAAATGACTCATTTCACTGTCAGAAGTTGAGTCATTCGGTCCAATAAAAGTCTAGAAGAGCCGCATAATTTAATGATTTTATCCCCACTCCAGTTAGCCGGGCGCTAAACAGGAAGTGAGCCGGCTCGGTTGGCTCTATGGGCTGCACAATGCAGTCGAGTCACTTTGGCTTCATGTGCCATTGAACAGCTTTCATAGAAATGAATTGAACTCAGCCTCCGTGGCTGTGTCCGGGTTGTCCTTGGTTGATCTGCTGCCTCCGAAATCCGAAAACGCCTCTTTGCCAAAACATATTTTAAAAGATACAAAACCTTTTGCAGAAAAAAAACTGTTTGCATTGTCTATAAACTTGTTGAATACTTAACTGATGGATAGGAGCAAATGCTGAAATATAGGTAAGAATAATTCAGTAGCATTTAATACCTTTATATTGGATACTGGTAAGAGACATGTTCACTATCTATATGCAAATATCCACCATTACTTCTCTGTGTTTCTGCTCTTTCCCTTTTTTGTTCATTTGTGTTCTTCTCACTGCTCTCTCATCTTTTGTGTCGGGGGCCATTTTTCACAGAACTGAGCTCAGTGTCGTGGAGACTTACCTGGGCTGCAAAAGGGATAACGTGAAGTGCAAACTGATGCCAAACCTGTGTCGGAAATGGATACACAAGTTAAATATTTCATCTCCTTCGTCTCTGCCGTTTTAGCTTGTCTTCTGTGGAAATATATCAGATAGTCAGCCCCCCTCCTCGCTCGTGCTCTCCCCTTTTCTTTTATCTGTCATTCATTCACAACCTCGAGCTCTGCCTCTTGATGACTCCTTTCCCTTCAGCTCTTGCTTTCCAATTTTCATCTCCCTCTTCCTGGGCCCTGCATTGTATCGCTATTCTCTTTCATTTGCTCATTCCTATTCTCCGTTCCTCCCCTGTCTGTTCTGCTGTCTATCAGTGTTGGACCCCGGGTCAGAGCTACAGGGAGTGCTGTCCGGCTTCGGATGAAACTAACTCAATTATGAGGTCTAGCCTCTCTCTGTATTTGCAGCCGTGCATTATCTGGATCATTCTTTAATGTCGTTTTGTGCCTTTCTTGTTCAATTTGTTTAGTTTGACTCTTAATGCATTGTGGCACAGTGAATCGGTCGCCTCTTGGAAATGAATTGTGGAAATGAAGGTCCAGCCCTGCAGGAGTTTGGAGTGTTTCCACAGAATGATTAAAGCTACTCCACTGCAGGAGCTCAAACCTCCACGGAGCGAGTTTTAACTTCAGACCGGTGGCTCTAACAGTGTTGGACGACGAAAGTCACCAATTAGTCCTGAAAGCCACACCTTATCCTCTGGACTGGCTGGTCGCTTCAACATATCCAAAGAAAATAGCTTTGTTTTCCATTATTTAACTTACCACTCACCCGATTCTCTGCAGCCAGGGGACTGAATACAAACAACAGCACGTCACCATCGCAGTATCATTAGCTCAGCTATCAAACACTGCTTTTACTTACGAACAAAGATGTGTGCCTCTTTTTTTGTATGAAAAACTTCAAATTGGGTAAGTTAAACTTGGAAAGTGCAAAAGAGGAAGATGAGAGAAAAGTGCAGGGTTGACGTTGCGCTTGTTTTCCTCAAACAATCATCCAACCAGTTCCTCTCTTCACCACTTTCTGACATCAGATTAAAGTGGGCTGCATCCGACCACTCCTGTAGCTTTCCGACAATCTGACAGCCGCATCCACTTCAGACAGCGCCGGGCCAGGTATGCAGAGGTGAGCAAATACGATTTGAACTTCTCCCTCCAGCTTTTATCCGACTGTAACCCCATGATTGCTTTTGAGGAGATAATGTCTGAAAGTGCGTTATTATTGTGAAGACGGGCTTCTCTCCCTGCCGTTCAGTATGGCCATTCGGAACCCATACAAACAATTTAACCTGCCTTTAGACATGGTTGGAAGGCACTTTGTACACTACTACATCTTAAAGATGAAAAGGTTTTAAGGTGTTTTTCTTCACTTCAGGACTTTGGCATCCGCGTCACTTTGGGAAAGTAAATTCTGTGTTTGGGTACAAAAAACATCACAGAATATCAGTCCCAAATGACAGCAGATTGGAGTTAATAAAACAGTTACAGATACAGCAATTATACTGATCTACAGTTGGATGAAACAAGTCGCAGCACAGCTAATGTACTTTTTATGTGTGGTATCATCCGAACAAAATATCCATACTCGAGATGAAGAAAAATCCTTATTGGGTAGCAGACTGAAGTTGATTCCTTTCACTTTATGTCATGGTTTAGGTGTCTGGTTAGTAATTTCCTGTTTTATTTAGTAGATTATTACCTCATGTGTCTTGTTGTGACTTTCCACTTCCTGTCTTTGTCTTTTTTCCCGCTTTCCCTTCTTTCTGTGTACCCTGTGTTTTCCCATACTCTTTGTCAGCACTTCTGTTTTGATCCCTGTGCTCCTGACTTGTTCCCCATGGCTTTATGGTTTGTCCCCCTATCTCTTATTACTCCTTAGTTTTTCTTTGATTCTCCTCGTTGCCTTCGCGTTGCTTGCACATTTGGATTGTGATGACCGGACTTCAGCTTACATTGTTAGAGCTTGTTTTAGTTTCTTAGCCTGCCTGCTGCTGGGTCTGTTGGTGCTGCTGGTGTGTTGCCTCACCTTCAAACTATTAACATTTTTAAAAAAACTGTGTCTCTTACTCTTGCAATAAAAACATTTAAAATATGAAGCTCCTTTCTGCGGCTGTTTTGTGAGTAGTTTTCTAATGAATAATAAAAATAACAACTTGTGGTCAGTCAATATCAATTTTTGTCTTGATTTAATAACCTCCGCTCACCTGAAGCTCACCCGCTATTGAACATATACAGATAATGGTGTGTTCACTGGTCCTTATGTTGAACCCCTTATTCCCCTGGGCTCATCATCCCACACATTCCCCATCCATCAGCAAATGTGCAACACTGTGTGAATGTCTGGTACTGCAGATGTATGCCTGTTATGGCCTCAGTGTTGCGGCCATGTTGTCTGTTTTTCGTCTCTGTTTAAACTCCTACATCCTGTTTCTCCTCCTTCTTTTTCTTTTACTCCCCTCATTCCCTGGCATTATCTCAAAATACATTTGGTTGGTGTGATTTACATGTTAATACATACTGTAACACTGTATGCCTGAGTGCGGTATCTCAGAAACACATTGGGAAAATTTCTTAAATTTGGTACAAACACTCCACTTTGACTCAAGGATGGACTAATTAGTTTTTTTCTGTTCAAAGGTTAAGGTCACTATGACCTCACAAAACACATTTTTGACCACTACTGAACAATTCCTATGATTCCGAAAACATTTTAGCGATGACATTTTACATCCAAACTTCTGAGGAAAACCTTCTGCCCATTATTCCACGCCGTAGCTAAGGAAAAGCAACTCGACGGAAGTATATGACCTAATTATGAAAGCAGTGAAAAATGTTTTCACAAAGATTATTGTAATTTATAACATACTGACCCCAACATGAAATTGGCCCCCTCCTACCATTATCAAAACAATTAAGAACAATAGTTTTAAGGTTTTTAAGGACTATTTGCCCTGTTTTTTTTAATATCACCAACAGCATAGTTTTGTAATCAATCAAATCAAAAGCAGATGAAAGTCATGTTGTTGAGTTTTGAGAGGTTAAGCTCTGTCACTGCCCTAATCTTGTGTCTGTGCACTCGGCTCACACCATGAGATGCATATCTCTCAGCTCTGGTCGTGGCTCTGCTCCATTGCTGTGCGCTGTTTGAGTTTGACCTTCAGCTTCAGGGAAGTAGCCGTGCCCTGCCCTCAGACACAGGGAGGATTAATCTACACACCTTCATGAGTGATTTCACACTAGATTAGAGAATTCCATCCGCTCCACCCTCCCACCCCCCACCCCTCGTGTCTCTGCTGCTGAGGTGGAGGGCGAGGAACTCCGAACACCTCAGGATTAGAAGGGCAGTTTTCATTATGTAATGCCTGCACCAGCGCGTGCGCATGTGTGTGTGTGTGTGCGAAGTGCATGTACGAGGACGTTCATAATCGAACATGTGTGCGCGACTGCCTCTGGACATTTTAGCGTGTCTGTGTGTTAGCTAAATACTGTACTGCATGTGTCTGTATGTGTAAGTGCGCAGGTGTGCCCTAGCAAATGTAATCCTCTGGAGAAAAAAAACTCCATGATGGTCTGATTTATTTGTGGAGTAGATTCATCTTCTGGATGGCACATCTGCTTCTCTGCCAAGGGCACCGTGCGCGCTCTGGATTTGCTGGCCCCCGCGCTGTGCAAACCTAATGAGCACGCATGTTCAGCGGCCGGCGTGTGAGGCGTTAAAGCCCTGCCTAACTGTATATATCGATAAGCAGCAGCTCAGTCCAGCGAGTGAGCGTGAGATTGAGCGTGACTCATCAATGCTTTTTTCTAAATATAGAACCGTCAAGCCATAATCCAGCAAATACCGTACATAAACCGGGACTTTAAACCCCTCTGGATCTTCCGAGCATTAACAAATCATTCCTGAGGGGAAAAGTTTCCGCTTACTCTCGCCTGATCTTTCACTTACACGAGAGCCATGTTTGTAATTTACAATCGATAGCGATCGTCTTGTGCTGTGTGTGTGTGTGTGTGTGTGTGTGTGGTGGGGGGGGAATGCCTGCGTGTATGTGTCACTCCGAGCGCCATTGCTTGTTTGCGTGGGGGATCTTTTTTTCTTGACACGTTTCTTGAGCTGTCAAAGCATATTGTGTGTGAGTGATTACCTGTCATCGCCAGCCCCGAGCTCCGCTCACTCCCCGATCACGCCACCGCTGTCGCATTTTCGATCGCTCTCCCACTCTTTGTCTTTCTCCCTAACCTCCTGCCAGCCCTCTTTTCTCTGCTCTTTGTCTCCCCGTTTCTCATTTTTCTGTGAGTCGGTGCATCGTGCCACAAAAGGTGACATCAGGGTCTTGAGTTTGGTGGTTTTCTTTGATCTGGTTATTTCATTTAACTTTTTTTCCCCTCGTATTTTTCCCAAAGGCAACCAACCGTAACAGGCCTGGCTGCAGCTTGCATTCGTTAAGGCACGTAACAACTGGGTCCAGAGGTTGTTCTGGTGATGACAGGTCCACTGGCAATATCCCTCCGCGTGGGCCGTACATATTACCGCCTGAATAACAGCCGGGGTGCTTTTTATGTTTGTTTGGGGCATCAGGAGCATGCTGTGCACAGTGTGGGATGATGGCACTTTGTCGCATTGCTTTCTGAACCGTTGAGGTTTATTTTCAGTATGACCTCTTCTTCATGATTTATTCTGTTTTGTCTTTGCAGTCTTCTCGCAGGATCACGCTAAGTTGTAGCGACAGTAGAATGTGGGCTGATTTTTAAATAAAGTGTGATTTTTAATTAACCTCTCTCTCTCACTTCTCTTTCCTCATATCTCTTGGCCTGGACGTTGCTGTGCAGGGGTGCTGTTGGAGCTTGGGTTACGAGAACAAATGGCCTCAGCTTTGCCTCTGCAATCACACATAAATATCTGCGGCTAATGGGAGGCAGTGCAGCGGCATCGGTGTATTGATCGCGAGAACTGTCCCTCGTCGTAAGACTGTTTCTACATTTCCCTGCCTAATGGCTGCTTTAACCAGTGACGGAAAGTAACCAAGTACATTTACTCAAGTACTGCGCTTGAGTACAATTTTACGGTTCTTGTACTTTACTTCTACCTTTCCTGGCAGCTTTAGTTACTAGTTACTTTACAGATTCTGATTACTAAAAAAAAAAATATAGCCAACTAATAAATTATACTGTATTATGATGGATGGCCGGACATAAAGTTGTTGAAATTAACTCCACCAGCTGCAACATTATTGATTCTCAGTCTTCCATTTATTCAACCTTTATTTATACAGTGACCTAATGAGAGCAGTTTTTCTTATTAATGGGTGCCCTGTGTATATAGGACAATAAAGCAAAAAAAAAAAAAAATGCAATACAAGCAAAGATACATTAAAAATACATACACTAGGAAAACATTTACATAATGTGAATATAATGCATATACAACATAAACAAACCCAGCCAGTAAAATTTTGAATGCAGGACTTTAACTTGTATCTACTTTTACTTTGTAAAAAGATCTGAGTACTTCTAAAGTCTTTCCACTCGGCCACCATCTTGGCATCACCCCAGGACAGTTATTTCGGGCTCAACAAGACCAGGCCACCAGGACATGTCCAGTCAATTCTGATAAGAACTGCTTAAAGAGTTTGGTGACTTTGCCCCAAAATAAGTTTTCAAATGTCCTTTTCCCACAGGTTATACTTCTAGCGTCTGCAGCTGCACAGCCTTCATAAAGCATGCGATTGGCTTTTGGGGGGGAAGGGGTTCTTCTCAGGAGTTACGGACTTTTCTATTCAAAAAACTTTATGTGGTTTGTCACCTCTATAATGTGTCTGTGTCTTTCCTCATGGCTTGGACTAATAATAAGTCTCTGTCTCATCACTGTGTGTGTCTGCCTGTACTTTCCAGACTACAGCATCATTAGTCTGAAATTAATCAGAATAGGAATGTTCATATTTACCTTTAGTAAAAACAAAACAATAAGTGAAATTGTATATGTGTGTGTGTGTGTGTGTGTGTGTGTGTGTGTGTGTGCGTGTGTGCCTTAGAGGGTTGAAGATGCCCTCTGTGTTAGGTTGTGTGCCGGGCCAACCTCTTGCCAGGTGTTAAGAGAGCTGTCTCTAACAATTGACTGTGTCTGATTCAGTGACTGACGCTGCTTCTGATGCTTCGCGACATCTTATTCTTGCCTGCGGGGTGAAAACTGTCAGTGTCTGTGTAAGAAAAGATCAGATCAGTGATTTGCTAAAGGAACTTTGGTGATGGGAGTATCCATGCCTCATTACAGCCCACCTCCGGCCAGTTTATTATTCCTGTTTAACAGTCAAAACTCTTTCTCAAACAGAGCGTAATAGTCACACAGAGTTATTACCAGGATGGCGATCTGGCAAGATCGACATCACTAGCATGAATATTAGCACGGATAGTGATACTGTCCCTCAAACAGAAGTTCTTCTTAGGTATTGAGGAGCTGCAGAGATTATTCACGGTCAAACTGTAACTTGTGCTTGTACTGCAGTGTGACAGACGGTGTGGCTGGTTTAATAGCAAAACTCAATAAATCTGTAACTATTTGTAAAGCAGGCAACAGCAGATGTAACAAACGCGATGGTGAACTTGGATGCATTATTTGGACGCAGCTAAGGAACATTGACAGTTAGGAAGCATCACAGCGTTGAGAAAATATCTGTAAAAGGAAAATCAACACTATCATTATTCAAGTCCATCTAGGGGTTTAATTACAGCATTATTCAATTTGTAATTTACCTCAAATTAGACATCTTTTGACTTCCTTTGTTTTGACCAGCTCTACACTGGTATACCCCGTATGCATCTGGACCGAAAACCTCACTCTCCTGCCCCTCAATCTGTGCGGTCATGTGGCACTAAGCTGGTGGTTGGGCGGCAGAGGGCTGTGAGCTCCATCGAAGCGTCCCTGTTTGATGATAACTCTGCCTCGTGGGAGGAAACAGCAGGACGCCTGAGACAGCTTGTCTCCCGCGCTGCTCCCCTCTCAACAGGTACAGGGGAGAGTTTGAGTCGAGCGCTGATTATCATCCGGTGGGAGTCCGTGTGAGGCGTGAAATGAAAGAAAAGAAAGACAATACCTGGTATAAATCAAACAAAGGTCGAGTATTGATCGTGACTTATTTAATATCTGCGCAAGAAATTCCTTTGCTGTCAGCAGCTCTTTAGAATACAATGGCGCCTCTCAACGGGCGACGGATGTGTGAGTGCCAGTGGGCTGTGAAAAAATGTCTCCCCCTACTTTGCCAATTGTATTCCACGCATCCCATGTGCGTCCTTTATTGCTAGGTCATTATAAGTCAGAACACACGCGCCCACGCACACTGCCAGCCGACATTTAAGGACAGATGGAAGCCTCGAGGCAGAAGTTTACTTGCATTCAGACAATAGATGGGGAATCTATTTTCATTCCCTCGTGTTGATCAGGGACACGACTCGCATAAATTAAAGCGATGACACTCCACTAGTTTATAATGGTATCGACCACACAGAGTAAATGCCAGTCTTAAGTGGGATGACACGCAGAGAAGGAGCCTTTATGGATGGCAAAGCACATTGATTGCAGTGCGTACTGGTATTCAAATCAATAGACCACATGGAAAGTCGGAGCTGCGTGATTTGCAGAGAATAAATGCAGTGCATGCTCAAACCGGAAAGCATGCGTGCGAATATGAATATATAAATGTGAGAGTGTCTGGTGCAAGAGAATAAGACAAGCCAATAGATTGTAGTCCTGTTGGTTTCATTTTTAATCCTAAAAGAAGCCTGGAGAGTGCCGCGGTCGACCATCCTGTGTTCGTCAAGCCCCGGTTTGTGGTTAAGCCTCAGGGCGGTGTAAACAGCAGCAACCCATCCTTGTCTCTTACACTAAAATAATCCTCCCGCAGACGTCTAATCATCACAGTAAATACGCTCTGGATAAGTGCCCGGCCACACCTGATGATTTGATACCCCAAAGGACTTTCTGTGCGCATTGCCTTTGCTGTATGTGTACTTTGCACCAGGTCATCACAGCGCTACATATGCAGTGCATTAGTAGATCAGTGGTCAGTGGTGTGCTTCACTGACTCACATAACGAGTGCCTGTGTTCGGTAATTTAGACTTATGCACTGCTTTATGCATGGCTGCCTCTGTAGGTGGAGGTAAAGCTTAGATAACCTCAGACAGGTTGTGAAACACACACCGCCAACCTTGTACTTCTAGAACCTGTGGAAAAGTTGACTCGTTGAAACCGACAGGAGTCAAGTAGAACGGGATGGCACGTCTGTCTATTAGCCCAGCAATCAAGACGGTACTTATTTCTCTAACCTGCTGTACTTCATGAGACCACTTGAAACTCATGAGGATACTCTTTAGCTGGTTCCTGTGCCCTCCAGTTTTCCACCCGTGTCTCTCGCCTCTGGTTGGATGAATCCAAATGTCTGCCGTTGCGGACAGTTGTAGGCAGTGTGATGCATTCACTATCAGCACGTTGAGTCTTAAAGGACGTGAGACTGCAAGCCAATATAAGCTGCTGACAGAGAAGCTTTAAAGCTAGGGTCTACAATCCTGGAGAGCTAGCAAGATTTGAAAGTGGCACCTCCTCTAAGTTCCACACCCCCCCTCTCCATCCCGTCAGTGCTCCGTCCAAAGCCACATCGCCACAAACTTGAGCACGCGTCTGGCAGCGGGACTCAGCAGGGAGAACGAGAGCCGACTTAGCCGACTCAGCCATTTCAGCATCAAACTACCTCATGTCTCATTCATCTGTAAGCAAATCCCCCCCGAAACAAAAACAAATAATTACCTGTCCAACAGAAAGAGAGCAACCTCTGCATCACTTTTCAGCCCCTTCACATGCCCCAGTTGTCTCCACCGCTCAAACGCCGCACAGATGTTGACTCGGGTTCGACTTCTTTTTTTTATCCAGAGCCTTTCTCGCCGCAGCCTATTTTGCCTCAGGCTTTCTTTTTCTTGCCTTTTTAGTGGGGTGAGCTGTTACAAGTAACGCTGGCTGCATTTTCTCTGCCATTGTAACCAAATGAACGTCTTCTTCTTCTTCTTCTTTGGGGTCAAATGAACGTCTTCTTCTGCAACTCCGTATTTCTGCAGAGGAGTGTGCTGAATATTTCCGGCATCAGTGATACGTGACCTGTGCAGGCGTGGAGGAGGGAGGGAGGGACAGAGGGGGGCGTAGGCAGAACGAGACGTGAAGGCATCTGATTTTTTTTCTATTCGGGCCGCATAGCACGGATTGGTCAGCTTTTTCTCAGTCCTGCAGCTGCCACAGAGGTCTGATTATTTTCGTTCCTTTTTCTGAATACATAATGTATTGACTACTCTCAGGACAGAAGGACCATTCAC
>OMLP01018864.1:0-11647 GCA_900302685.1 Spondyliosoma cantharus
CATAAACGCTTGTTTAGCATTTCTGCTTCATCATCCGTATAGCTCAGGGGTCACCAACCTTTATCTGGAGCCGCAAAACATATTTGTGTCTTAGAAGAACTACAATAGATAGAAATGGAACAACGATACAGAACTACGTATGCAGACCTACTTAAGTCCTCCCTGTGTTTGTGAAAATGTACAAAATAAAAAGTAGCCTCATCAGCCTAGATTTAAAAACAGTACAAAAAAAAATACACAGGACAGTTTAATTGTTATTTTTGTCCATTTCATTGGGAGTGAATCCTTCTTTTTTTATCCTCAGCCACATCCAGCAATCAACCCCCGGCTCGAGCATACAACACAGTGATATTAACTCAGGATCAATCAGTTAATCACAACTTGATAGAACAGATACAATTCTGTGCGTAGGCTGTGCATGTTTACTGCCAGAGAATGTAAGAATCGCTGTAGGCCTGAAACAGTGATGATGGTGAAAAAAATATATATATATTATTCATATCCATGTAAAATGTCAAAGCCACAGGAAGCCACTGCAGAGGGGCAAAATAGAGCCACAGGTTGCAGGCCCCTGGTATAGGGTAATAACTGTGGCTGATGTGCCCATGAGCAAGGCAAGGCAATACGTATGAATATTTTCAGATTGTATTGATTTGGTGGTTGCTGGTGTTAACTTAGTTATTTTGATATTAAGATGTTTTTCAACAGGCATGTTTTATTTGTCTTGCGTTGGTGGTTGGTATATGTTTAGTTTTTCTTCATCATTAAAGAAAATAAAGATTTATGTTAATTTTAATACATACTGTCAAAATTATTTATTTAAACAAATAAGAGGCAATGAGTAAGAATTTGAGTTTAAAGGGGAAAAAAAGGATTAACAAAACAGTTTTGACATTTTGTCACAGATGTCTACGTATTGTGTTGTGGAGATATCTTCTGAAGTTAGCCTGCTAACCAGCTAGCCCAGGGCCTGAAATCATGTGGACATGTAAACACCAACACTCCCTTGGTAGTCTGTGTAGCTGCACAACTAACTTAGCTAATGAGCTAACAGTAGCTATGTGCATGGATGCATAAACATAATACAGTTAGCAGCAGTTAGCAGCTACTCTGGAGATATTCTCCTGCTATTTGTTGGGAATTTTGATTTCAACCAGTGGTCAACTCTTACGCATTGCTCCATTTTAAAGTCTAAAAAAGTCAATTATTGTCTGTGTCTTTCTCTTGTGTTGTTATATGGTGATGTAATATTACATAAGTGTAATAAAGCAAGTATGACTTGCACCAAAGACGTGTGTTTTAAGCTTCGGTTTCAAAACTACATTTTACTGACAGCCCTTTTTGTCGTACAACAATTGTTTCGGTGTACTTTGAACTTCCATTTCCCCGAGACAGGTTGAAAACGTCCTCGGCGACATCCCCTCTCTTGTTTTCTGGTCACTGCCCCTCAGATAGTCAGACAGACAGAGAGGGCAGCGGGTTCCTCTGTGTTGTTTTTTCGCCTATTGTTCTGTATTCACACATCTGTCTGTTTCAGAATAACTGGCCACAGTATCAGGTCGCACATCTCGGAGTCATATAACAACAACTCAGGCTATGGGAAACTGACATGCTGCTTATTTTAGCAGCCCATTCCCACCACCATCGAACATTCAACATTGAAATGTACATCGACCTTCTTATATGAGGATCTCACTGTGTTTTTAATCAGCATGCTACTGATGCTGGTCCCTTTTTGAACATTGTCTGCACCGTTATTTAAAGAGAAGTTTCAGCCTTAGTTGACAGAATATTATCAGCATTTCTTTTCATGCGTCTGTGCTTGATGCTGATACCGGGCCCTGAGCCGCCTGCCAGGCAGCTGGTGGACATTTGGCATGTCTTATGCAGACACTGTCCAGAGGCCTGTGGGGCACCTGCTGTCCATCAGGGGAGGTGAGGCATGGAATGAGACAACTCCTCAACAGGTGACAGTGCAGCAACACTCAGTGTCCAAATGTGCTGACGACAATGGCCAAGTGTGACTTAGTCCTCAACAAAAGAGCTTCTGAGTCTCTCTCCTGCTGATAGGACTGAAGATCATAATCAGAGAGGCTGTTCAGTGAGCATCAGGTACATGTGTAGATACATTGGGGATATTTGAGTCTGGTTGAGTCAGTGACGCAGCTGTTGTGTGACTGTTACACTGATCTAACACACACAGCAAATGTGACTGTGTCCTCCGCACCAGTTGGTGTTGGCAAACCCAAAAGCAGAATTTAAAATTGGCACACGCCGGTGCACACCGAGTCAACAGCTGCCTAAAGAGTGTGTTTGTCTAACCAAAACATAGTTGTCTCACGGCCAGGCTCCTCCAGATTCTAGTTGAAGCAGGTGGAGCTCAGGCTCCTGCACATACATGCTTGTTGACATGCAGTAGGTATATAGTTTGTGTCGGTCTCTGCAGGAGGAGTGAACATCTCTACTACTCAAGACATTGTTATGATGATCTACCAGAAAGTTCTACTTGTGTTTTCATGACACATTTGGTTTCCGTAACTTGTTGACGTTGGCACAGCTTTGGTAAACTACTGTTGATGTCGAGCTAACCACTGACAAGATAACCTTCTATTTATCTTCTGTGGCATTTTGTTATGAGGGTTGTAAGTAACTTCTTGCAAGAGTTATTGAACTGTCAGTTAGCAGCTTACTGCTACCATGATTTTGCGGGTCAGCTTTCACCATCCGGGTTCATCGGAATAAACCCTGATAGCAAAATTGTTGTGGTTCACGATCCAGCCCACAGTCAATTCTATTCTGGTGGGCTGGATCTCACCCAGACTTGGTTCAGTTATGGTTTATTTGGATCGCTCTTGCCTGACTTGTGGCCATTGTATGGCCTGCTTGTGGCTGTGGGCCAGATGAACGGGTGTGGAACATTTTTGCTACGTGGGAATTGACTTTGCTGGATAAATGCAGGCTTGATCGGACCTTAACATATCATTGCACCTCAACTGGGTTGATATTTGGTGACTTTGAAGGTCAAGGTGTATGGATATGATGATTTACATGATATTTAGCCTACACTTGTCAAACTGGTCAGTGACCCACTGTGCCCTGCATCTGCATTTGTTAACTTTCTCTGATGATTTAGGTCTCATTTTTCCTGCCTCATGTAATCATGACATCCTAGTTTTGTGACAAAGTATTGATGTATTGATGCACATAGATTCTAAATATCTCCAGTAGTCCTTTTCATAGTGTTGATACACCAGTACTAGTTGTTTGCTTGCTCTGCTCCCCGACAGCGAGTTGACTCATGCGCTGCTGCAGTGCCCACATGGCCCCACCTCCTCCAGAAGTAAAGCCACTTAGATCTAGTTGTTCTTAACACGCACTAAACAAGCGTTGTTTTATTAACTTTTTTTTAAAAATATGCCCTAAAATATTCTGTCAGTTTTTCCCTGAAGTACCTAACATTGTACTGAATATGGATCTTTTTCAAGGTTGTCTGCACCCAACTTAAAGGACTTTTAATGTGGCGACCTGCCAGGCAGGGATGAACCATCAGAGAGAGAAGAGAAGACGTGTCCATTAGGTCTTATTTATGAGGAGTTGTCTGCTGAAGTAATAACATTTCTGCTGCCTGTGTTGTAGGCCTGCTGGCCTAAAAGCACACAGCAGTAATGATGCTGTGTATCTGACATGATGCCAGTGAAGTGGCCCCATTTCCTTTGACATATCACCCCACACTAAGAATTATAGTCTGCAGCAGCCGAGTACACTGGTGCAGAAAGACACACTCAGCAGTTGTAACAGGGGAGAGATGGTGAAGACGATGAATAGATCTCTGCAGGTGCTGCACAGCTGAATCCCTTTTTGAGGTGCTTTTGGAGAGAAATTATCATTTTTAAAATAATTCTTGGCATTTCTGCGCTTTTCCCTGGATCATCTGATTGCTCTTTTTTTTCTTTTCCTTTTTTTTGATCAGCGTAAGTCGGTCAGTCATATGCTTTTCCCAGAAAACCACAGACTATAGAGTGTGAGCCGCACTCCGTTGAGTGACTTTGTATGGGTTTTTGAAAGTCACACAGTAGTCTCTCTGTCCACACAGCCACTGCAGTAGCTGGTGTCCTCTTAGCCGTCACAGTAACGCTTTGTTGACGTCAGTATGTGCAGTACTACTCCTGCACAAAGGCAAGCAGAGGAAGAAGAATTGAATAAAGCCTAGAACGAAAGAAAAACATATGCCAAGCACCAAAGTCACCAAGACACGATGGGTCGCGTCAAAGCTCAGTACGTCACAATTTGTGTTTGAAAAGTTAGCATGACATTGAGCTTTCACCTCAGAAAAGCTGCAGGTGTTGCTTTTTATCTTTTACTTCACCTGTTTTTTATTGCAATCCTCACTTCCTAAACAGGGAAACTTCACAGCTACATTACTCCCTGTTCTGTGAACGCCTCGCCTCATGCATCCTCTACATCTATTCCACTTAGATTGTGTCGATTTGGATATGGGGGTCACATGGGCCAACGCTTTCCCACTTCCACAAAAGCAGACATTGATGAAGATCCACCAGAGCCGGGGGGTCATGTCATTTTAGAGAGCAACTCTTATCCAAATAACTCTTTATTTTCTGTCCCCTCCCAGAAAAAACAAGGAAGGGCCGCAGAGAAAACTGCATCGATGAACCGTCAATGGTTGGGCTTAGGGTCGGCTTAATGCAGGGAAGGGGAACATTAGTGATGTCACATGATCGGCTAGAACAATGAGGGCGGTTCACACATACTTCTCCTTCTTTGTGTTATTCTGTTTAATCAGGCTGTGGGCTCCTAAAGTATTTACACAGGTCTCCACTTATTCTTCAACAAAATGTACTTGATGAAACGGAGATTAGGAAATAGTTTATAGTGTGACCACTACAGAGCAAACAGGCGGCTTTGAGCCCAGTGATCTGGTGGAAAAGGGGCCTTTAAATGGCAACCCTTTGATTCTGCAGCTTTGAGCGGGTTCAAAAGTCCGGCACACACTGATATTTAGCTAGGCGATTGAAGTCTTAAGGCCAGAGAGGTTAGAGGAGAGCAGGGGGTGGACTGTGCCGGGGTTGGCCTACTTGGTGGGACATTTATCCCCGTCTTTATTCTCCGCATGAGTGAAATCCCCGACTGAACAGCCCCGAGTGCCGGCGGGGACATTCAACACACACTGTATGTAACCTGCTTTAACACCATTATGTTCCACCGTCAATGATAACTTGCATGAATATATACATAAATCAAAAACATAAATAGTTTGGCCCTTCTGTGATAGTGACATTTTACTCTGCAGCTTTACTACAGGGACTGGGAGCATCTCAAATGCAGAGTCCTATAGGTCAGCAGACGTGTTGTAAATGAACCAGATGAACCCAAAATATGAACATTTAGCATTTTGAAGTGAAAATGAATTTAAAACGGCAGGAAATCTACGATTGTATTATAAAAAAACTCCACACATGAACGTAACTGTAAGTACAAAAGGTCAAAACAGGGAGTGGAACTGCAAAGTCTTCCTGACATTGACATCTACAAACGCTGATCGTTGATTCATCTGGATTTTGTGGTCGACTGATCATTCAAGTCATTTCCAAAGCAAACACGTCGATATGATCTGACTTTCTGTTATCTGTTGGTTATCTGTGCGCTGTATGACTGTAGACTTATTATCACACAAGGAATCTGGGGATTTGGTCATCTGAGTCCTACCAGACATACCTCCGCAATTAATTAACTGAGTAAAATATTTTCACAATCAAATGAAATGATGGCGAAAGGTTGTCATGAAAAAAAACATACATTTCAAAGGCAAAAAAAAGACGTAAAACTCATTCAATTTACGATACACTATCAGTAGTTAGCACAGTGGTGCTTCAGTTTTTTCACACATGCCCCAGTTTACACACCCCCAACCCCAGATTATCTATCAATCATTAACAAAGACAGAGGAAGCAACTAATAAAAAAGGATCGAGGTTGAATTTTAGTTAACGAAAAGTCGAACTCTTCGTCCTACTTAAATATTCATTCCACTTTTTGTTTTATTCCGTATTTATCCCCTGGTCATCTTCGCCTCCCTGCAACATCCCTATGAAAACCCAGTTTAAGAGGCACAGAGTTGGTGTTTAATGAGACTGGCTGATTGATTGATTGATTGATTGATTGATTGATTGGTGAAACTCAGTCTACCAGAGGTACAATTGTTTGTTGCAATCTAAAAATACAATATGGGTGTATCAAAACATTGACATTGTGAATACTGAGCATGAAGTGTATTTTTCAAAAATGATTTGGCTGTTGCAGGAGTAGGACCATAAAAACATGAATATGTTTCATATTATGTGTCATATCAAGCATATTGTTATAACGGCAGCATTACAGTAAAGCGATGTTATTTTTCTGAAGTTACCAGACTCTCGTTGTAATTGCTCACTTAGTCATTTCATCCACATTGCTTATGATTATTTATCAAACTCCCCACAGTGTAGTTACAACATCAATATCGATGTGGTTGGTCTAAATTATTGTGATTTTTGATTTTGTCCCCCTGTATGAAATCTCAAAATATTGAGAAATATTTTATGCATTGTGGTATTGTATAGAAATGTTGCAATATTGGTCCAATTCTTTGGTCATATTTCATAGCCCTAGCCCGACACCTACAAAGACAGCATGGGCTCAAGTTCGCAAGGCTCTGCATGAAAATCCATTAAAAGGATTTGTGTTGTGTTTTTTTAACAACTTGGGCGTTATTCATTATTTCTGTTGCTTATGTTGAATAGATTCTTGAACTTCAGTGTGTCCGGATCTGCATTCTGCAGTCACAGTACTGGATGGGTGTGATGGATGTGATGGATGGAATGTGGATGAGGATGCTATGCCCAGGGTTTTTTTCTGGTGTGGCGGAGTTTCACCGGTCTGTCGGCATTTAAGGACAAGGCAATGATTAAAGGGACAGGCTATTGATCTGTTGCGCATTAGGAGGAAGGGAGCTCGTAGGAGTGATGTGCATGGGTTCATTTAATTCGGCATCGAGCCAAGGTTCATCGCTGCCCCACCGGACTGCGTTTCTGTGAAAATTCAAAGAAAGTGTTCTTACTGTGGATTCGGCTCTACAGGAGAGTCAACCCAAACTCTTTTTGTGTTGTTTTCACGTATTTCTCTGCAGCAGTGTGTCCCGTCCTGAAGTGTTCCCAGCATCAACAGAATGCTCCCCAGTGGCCCTTTAAGGCAGTGGACACATTGTGTGCTCTCTTTCTCTACTTGTGTATTAGGTATTGAATAAGTGACCTTTCTGGTTTGTATGAGCTCATGGGAAAAGTGGGTGTTTCCACAGGAAGTTAATGCCTTTCCCTCCCCCTCTCTTTTCTCCTGCTCTCCCTCTCCATGTAGCCTACAGTCTACCTCCCCCTCAGACCTTTCAATCTGTCTTACTTTTTCCACTATGTCTCACTTCAAGCGCTTTTGAGCACCCAACAAAACAATGCTCCTCACACAAATTACTGTGTCGCCCGTGTGAAACACCGCAAAGCATGAGAGGAAAGGTGATGATGGTGGATGGATGGACAGTGTAAAGGAACTGCAGAGGGACCGGACTTCACTTCCATCTGTTTAACATTAGATCCTTATGGTGGTTATTTGATTACGGACAGCTGCTCTGAGTCCAGCCCCAGAGGTTCTGCAGAGGTTAAACCTGCGCTTGTTTGGGGACAGGAAGTGATACACTCATGCCCCCGGCCAAATGTCTTGTTTCTGAGATCAATGCCCCGTGCTGCTCTGCTTTGTGTGTGAATGTTTCCCAGTATATTTTAGAAAGCCGGGTTTTCAATAATGCAACATTGTTGACATTATGGTACAAATTACAGCCGATTACGTCTTATTAGTGTGCTCTGAAATAAAGTGCGACCAACATTTTTGCTGTCTCTGTAAGCATGCACAGTATATGCAACGGTCTGCTCGTGTCATTATCAGAAACCGATCATCCCAGTCTGCCTCATTCTGATGGTGTCTATAGCTGAGGGTGAGACTTGGCAGGCTCCAGATTGTCTGGCATGAATCTCGTGCCCTTAATTGAAATTGCTGCACTTGGCTCTGGCCCACTGAACAAGTCTTACAACTGGCATGTTTCACCTGTCAGCTGAATCCCCCCTGGCCACTCACCCCCGTGTTTTGGCCACTCCTATTCAGCCTCCCGGTGCTGATTGATGTCTCAATCTGTCTAGCAGTTTGTACCGCCAGTCCAGGTCAGCAGGACTGGATGTGATGAAACAGTAAGGTGCACATTTTTTATTATCGCCCCCTATTTTTCAGAATTGGTTTGCTCGTTTCAGGTTAGTTTTTATTGTTTGAATATGTTTAGTTTGCTTTAGTGTCAGTATTTGTTTGAGTTTTTTTGCCTCCGCTCTGGCCGTAGCTGTGGTCAGAGGCATTTGGAATGTGATATCTCGCTTAGCGCCTTGAGGGAATTTAGTTACATTTGGCACAAATGTCCACATGGACTTCAGGATGACCTGATTACATAAAAAAAAAAAAACTTTATTAAAAAAGAGAACAGTTTACGAAGACCTTGGGTAAACAGATCACTGCACATACAAAATAAATGTAAGCGAAAGTAAAGTGACATAAAGGACATAACACAAGGATAATACAAATAAATGTATGTACATAACATAAAATTAGAGAAAAATTAAATGGAGAAAAATAAAGAATCAAAAATAACACCAACAGAACGAGTGATATGTCACCAGGCAGAGGTTTCGTGGTAATTGGTTTCAAAATTACTGAAAATGTTATTAAATTCATGAATAGTGATTTAACTGATATCTGGAAAAGTGGAAAATGTAGGAAACGATCCAGACAATTTCTGTTTGTGAATAAAAAAAATATGCATCCAGTATGATGAAACTGGTCACATATTCAAGTGTGATATTAACTGGACGATTATAGTAACTGATTAGATTTTGGTAGTTAAAGGTCAAAGGTTACTTCGGCACATTTTTTGGCCTTTCTCAAGAATTCATATGATAATTACACAAATGTTTAATAGGATAAAATGACACTTAAGAATCAAAAAGGTCAAAGGTCAATTTCACTGTGACATCATGTTCCGCGGGAAAATGTTCAGCGCCACAGCTCAGGAACAGCAACTGGACCGGTGCTCAGAGGTGAACAGCTGGGAGGCGGTAATTCTAGTTTTTACTTTAACATTGTTACAGTACAAACACAGCTGTGAAGGCACCTGACTCAGTCATGGTGACATCCAAGTCACAATAAACATATTCACCAGTGCGTCCTCACACTTCGACCCACCTGACAAAGATGAAAATTGACATCTTTTGTATATTTTTTTTGCATTTTATTTGAGTTAGTTTTTGAGTATATTTTGTTAGTTTTTATTTATTTATTTTTTTATGCCAGTTAACTTAAATGTTTGTTTTTTTCACCCCTAGATGTAGTATTTAGTTTGGGATGTAGTTAAAACCCATTTTCACTGTAGGAGAACCACCTTGTCTGGAGAAACTGTGTGTTAGTACATTTGTTTCTGTTCTTGAATCATGACACGTATTATTGACCTGGGATCCTTGAATACCTGCCAATTTGTATCAAACACGTCTGAAATAAGCATGCGTCTTGAACCGTAGAGACGTCAAAAGGCCTCCTGCTGCGATAAACACAATGATCATCTCTTCAGAGTTTCAGGAGCAAAGCTTGCTGATTAAACTTGTGCAAACAGTCTCATGAGTCCCGAGAATGTTGCTGCTCACCTTTAGTCGATTTCTCACTGAAACCTGCTCATCTCAGTTTCAGACCCGCTCCTTTTCAGCACAACAAGTGAGTTTAAGTGACGGTTGTGGGGTTTGAGGAGTCAAGTTGAGTAGTGTTTGATGTGCTTACTTTGCCAAAGTAAGGTAAGATGAGGAGATCGTTGTTCGTCCCATGACTCCATATGACAAAATCTCTTGCAGCATGTTTAAGCTTTTGCAAGAATAAAAAAAAAGAAAAAAAGAAAAAGCATTGTCTTAGGCGGTGGTGTGTTGGTGCGGGGAATGAAGTGGTTAGGGAATATTATAAACCTGCTCATGCACACAGAATCTTTTTCCTAGAATAACACAATTTCATGGCATTCAATCTACACTTCTCTTTAATTAAAGAGTGACTACGGCTGATGATTTCCAAGTCAAGGTCTGTGAATTCTCATCGGGCACCGGGCCATATGCGGAAGGCAATTAACTCCTATCTGTGTTGATGACTATTTGTTTTAGCTCAGCATTCCCCCTCATTATGATAACCCAGCAGGCAGGCGCACCATTTACCCTCATCTGTGTAGGTGCAGTGTGTTTTTGTTAATTAATCGCCTGAGGTTTTTTTTTTTGTCTCTTAGTAAAAATCTCGGTGCTGAATCAGTGGTTTCTCTCCCCGTGCAGTTAATGATGCTATATCGGTGAACAGTGAACGAGGTGGCTCGAACCAAACAAGTAGGGATAACTGACAGAGATGGAAAAAGGATCTATATTTAGTGTTTGTGAAGCTGTTTGTGTGGAGAGGAAGTGGGTGCACAGTGCATGCATGATGTTCATTACACTCCTACACGTATCACCCCGTTCTCTCGCTTTCCTCGAGGCAAGAGAGACAGGATTTATTGCTTTATGTCTCGACTGAGGAGAAGCCGGCTTAAAAGAAACCCGGACCAGGTGCTTGAGATAAATCTGTGTAGCATATATTCCAATTACGAAACAAAGCAATCTGAATCACACACTTCTATTGAAAAGAGAGGTGGTTAAAAGGACAAATACGCCTCCACAATGATTTGATGGTATCTTTGTGGTTAATTTGGCAAGTTTTTTTTAAGCATTATCATCCCTGTATTTATTTTTTTTGGACGAGGCTAGATTACTTAAGCAGTTTGTCACTCTACGGGACAGGACAATAAACAATCACAATAAGTTGATCGTGGTAAATTTTCCTAATAGAGATAATGGTGAACATCCTCGCATGAGTGACTTGAAAAAGCTCTCTAGCTCACTGTCACACGGTCCTGTATTCCCTGAATTATTTTAAACAGTCTGAGCCCGTCACTGCGGCTGAAAGCTTGGCTAATTATTCCTTGTTAGATTCTTTGTTAGAGACAAAATGTAAGCGTCAAGTGATTCCAGTGTGTATTTGTGCAATGATTATGTGGATAATATTGTGATTTGCAGTTATGTTGAAACGAAAAGGTTCGTATCGTTCCATGCAGACTCACTCAGTCAATCCATAGGAGGTTCATCAACAAAAAATGTTGTGATAGTTAAACCATTTCAGTAATTTCCCAAGCAAAAATACAACATTTCCTTGGTTTCAACGTCTCAAATGTGATGGAGTTGATGCTTTTCTCTTTATTTAATAATTATCAGTTTGCCTTCTGACTAAAATCAATTTTAGACTTCAATTTGGACGTTGGGAATGTATTTGCACAGTTTTCTTTGAATGTTCAACTGATAAATCAAACATAACCGAGATGGTAAATCAATAATAAACATTAGCTACAGCCGTAGTTTCTCAACAGTCCGTCTGTGTTTAACAAAGCACCCAGATACAGAGCAGCTCGGCACAGGAGGCCGTCCTGTAGCTGAGACTCATCCACCGGCCCCTGT
>OMLP01018865.1:0-13830 GCA_900302685.1 Spondyliosoma cantharus
CCCAAGAAGTTTCATCTAATCAGCGTCACACTTGATAGGTTTGGTGCATCTATATCCAGTGAGAGAAAGTGGAAATTTGGACACGTGACACGTTTAATATTAATGCATTTTGAACAACACCCATGTGAATAACACTCACATGGGTGTTGTTTCAACACTCTGGCTTATGATCCCTCTCACATGATCTCATGGGGAAGCAGATATAATCAAAATGGAGACACGCCTGGTGCAACAACTTGCTGTTACATGTTACAGTGAGAAAAAAAACAAAAGTAGAAGGTTAAACGAATTTGGATGAGTGTGGAGACGTAATCAACGCGGGTTTTCTATTCTTCAGTGAGAACTGGAGGTGAGATTTGAAGTTTCTGTCAACAGTTAAATGCTAGCTAATGTTAAGATGTTAACCGTTGCTTGGCAGCGCAGCCAGCTGCTCCAGGATGCCTCTCTCATTGGCTGTTGGCTCAGAAAGAACAGATGTTATCGTCCATATTTCAGTTGTAAATCAAATCATGTTTGATATTATCGAGGCAGCCTTGATGAGTTTGTGAGCATTCCAGGAGGCTTAAGACTGATCTTTAAACCCCTCACATTACCAGACCATCTGTGCCCAACAGCATGTTATGAACACAGAACTGAACAATTTTTAGAACATTGTTGACAAAAACACACTAACTTTAACACACAAAAGGCTTTATTCTACTTCAAACATGCAATAGAACTCACCACTGTAGTTTTTGGGAACTCGTTTTTGGAAGATCTCGTTTTTTTCTGCCTGAACAAACTTTGTTGTCATGACTGAATAGACAAACTGACCTTAAAGGACAGCGCAATTTATACTGTTTTACATAGAAAGTTTTTTCTGGAACCTTATTTTCCTCTGAGAACAGCTTGTTTATTCACAAACAATACATATTACTGAGTTTGTGTTATTACCTCAATAATATTGTAAATATAAAATTTTCCTTCTCTAAAACTACACACTGCCCTTTTAATATGTAAAATTAGTGGAGTTCATTTTTTTTTTTATCAATGTATTTATTAGTTTTTGTTTGCAAATTACAGCAAATCAAATAGCAAGTCGCTATTACATTCAACAAAGCAAACTTTTCTCCCTGTTCTCTCTCCCATCCCCTCTTCCCCTCGCCAAATAAGTATAAGAAAGAGGTGTTAAAACAATAAAAATAGAACAACAAAAAAAATATAAAATGAATCTAAAGAAAATTAAATGAATAAATTAAATTAAATTCAAAATTAATGCTATTATAATGCTGATAACAATAGAACTCTGGATATGGTATACAGTATATACATGCCCGCATGGACACAGATACACATACTGTACATATACATATATGCACACACTCACTTTAATTAAATAAACAAAAATTGGAAACAATTATAACATTGATGCATTTCAAGGGCGTTTCTCAGGACATTATATCACACCACATGGACATTCTACTCTCTCAGAGCCTCCTCCTGCTGTAGCATGTTACCAACATTAGCATCATGTCTTAAAAAACATATAAAAGGTCTCCAGATGTCATCAAAAACATGTTGCTTCCGTCTAATAATGTATGTTATCTTTTCCATTGTCATGTTCGATGCCATCTCTTTAATCCACCTTCCAATTCTTGGTCCATCAACATTTTTCCAATTAAGGGAAATGGTATGTTTAGCTTGTAATATACACATATCTATAAATCTAGATTCTTTACTTTGTAATTGTGGGATAGTTGGACATATACCCAGAAGAAAAAGCTTGACGTCCAGTGGTAACTTCTTAGCTAATATCTGATCAATCATATTAATAATATCTTGCCAGAAGGATTTCACTTTCACACATTCCCATACGCGGTGGTACATCGTTCCTCTTGCTTCATTGCACTTAATACACGTATCAGGGATGCTATCATTAAACTTGTGCAATTTGACTGGGGTTATGTATGAACGATATTGATATTTCTGAAAAGGACATAAATACATCATCTTTTTCTGTACATATCTTGCACTTTCCTTAATCCCTTTTCAGCCCATGTTCGAAATCCTGGATCCAAAACAAGTTTTAAAAGAAAATGAGAATAAAATTAAATATTTGATGTCAACACAGAGTCCATTTAGTAGCTGTACACCGGAGCGTTTAGTCGTATGACATGACCTTCATTAGCAGATGAAGTTGCCTCAACAGTCACAGATTTGTAGGTGTTAAATTTGTCATTTTGTCTGAGCACTTTTAAGACTTAATATATATAAAAAAGGTAAGATTCTATGGTAACTCTTCTGATCTTCATCAGCAGGAGCATAGAAAATCAAATTAAATGCAATCATTATGAAAAGGCACGAAATAATAATATGAATTTAACAACATATATTCGTTCTATTACACCAGACTCTGATTAAATAAATGGGTGATGTTAAAAGTTATGGGTTGCTCAGCCATTATAAATAAGTGTGACTGGAGCGGCTGGAGTATGTCGGTGATGTACTGTACAAGAAGGAAGATTGCCAAGGAGGAGAGGGAGGGAGGAGGGGAGAAGGAAGAGGAAAAGGAAGCATGGCAGAAGGAAGGCAAAGATGGGAGGAAGAAATAGAGAAAGTTGAGAAGAAGCAAAGAATGAGGAGTGTCGAAGGGAAGGAAGTGGAAGGAAGTTGAACCAAGGAAGGAAAAGGAAACCGGTGAAGGGAGGCCAGAAATGAAGGGGAGAAATAAAGGATGGAAATGAGGGAGGAATGTAAACTATTTGATTCTGGCACGCCGTCCTGAGTCTGCGCCGTGTTCTCACGCTGTGAGGTCACCCGGCCGGGTTTAGAGTCCCATAACCACCACCACGTCACTGACAGCGTCAATAACAGACTAAATTTACACCGCTGTGCTAATGTTTGACTTCAGAGTCAAGACAACGCTGGGCGACACAAAAACATCGCTGCAAATCAACATCAAGTGCCATGTCTCAGTTTGTGTTTCTGTGATTTCCTGTTTTATTTTGAAGTTTTGTCCTCCTGTGTCGTGTGTTGCTTTTCTGTTCCCAATTTTGTGTGATTTCCCGCCCTTTTTTCTGTGGTCACCTGTGTCTTGTTTGCCAATCAGCCCAAGTGTGTATACAGTCTGTGTGCTCCCTGATGTCTTCATTCAGTTATTCACCTGAGCCTGTTTCCTGTGTCACCCCGTGATGTGTTTCTTGTTTTCTGTTCCTCTTGTTTTTACTTTCTTGTTCTTTGCTTTTGGTTAAACTTTGTGTAGCTTTTCTTTTCTTTTTCTTTTTTTTTCTGGTCTTTGTAGTTTGGGCGTTTGCCCTTCTTGGATTTTGGATCGTTCATCTTTTGTTAAATAAAAGCTGGCCTTTTGTTCCTGACCCTGCCTGCCTCACCTTTTTGCCACAACACAAAATCCAGAATGACATGTTCTTGGCCAAAAGAAACTACCTGACTTGTAGTGTTAATTATCCATCTTCATTGTTTTGGTGAGTTGCAGAGTTTTGAAAGATTGCTGACTTCTCTCCAATAATACAGCTCAGCTATTAGCACACCTTAAATGACCATCCTGTTTTTTTTTGTTTTTTTGTTTTGTTTTTAGACTTTGCTCCCCTTGCGAACACAACAACACTTGCCCTCTGTCAGCACTACACCTGTGCCCCCAGCATTGGCAAGTCTAAACTATCATTATCTATTTTTGAATTGCCTTCCATTGAACAGGCTTCGACAGGTAGAACAACTCTCTGTTTTTGTCTGTTGACGTCTGATGTCGGTTGAAAAAATGTGCCGTCTGATCAAACACTGGTGGGAAATGTTTCACGTAAGAGCTGTAACCCTCTGCACACTGACGCTAAGTGATCAGTTCAACTAATCAAAGACATTTTTGATTTATTACCAAAAGTCAGAGCTGTAGGACTTTTCTCTGTATGGCTAATTCACCCTGTGTTCATAGCTTCAAAAATGCACTGACCTGAAAACTAAGCAAATACACCAAACGTAATTTGCGGGATAAGAGACAATAGGTCTACATTTGCAAAAACCTACCAGGAACCTCAGCCCGACTTCCTTCGGCCGCAGTGTCAGTAAATGTCTCTGCAACATCTTCCTCTGTTGCCTCATATCAGATTTTTACTGTCAGAATTTACTGCGTGATGATAAATCATAACAGCCATCGACGGTAAATAAACGGTGCTCTTCTCATCAGTGACACCATGCCAGATAACACCAGAAGCTGCTTCCTGTTCCTCAGGCTGTGTCAGCATACCTGTTTGTTCGTGTGTGTGTGTGTGTGTGTGTGTGTTTTTTCCTGCCAACAGTGCTGTAAGAAGTGCTGATGTCCTTTACTTCAGGAGAAGTAACACCATGCCACCAAATACTCCTTACTAGAAGTACAAATGTATTACCAGGAAAATGTACCGAAAGTATTTGAGTAAAAGTAATAATAGTAAGAAATAATTAGACTGACGCTTAAACATGTAAGCAGCATTTTAATGTTACAGCTGGTGGAGGTGGAACACATTTTACCTTCTCTACATGTTGTTGAGTAGTTTAATCATATGTCTGGAGTAAAAGTAAAGATCTTGTGTTAAAATATGACTTTGGTCAAAGTGAAAGTCACCCATGCAAACAGTGCTTAAGTGAAAGTCTTAAAGAATCTGATTAAATGAAGGTAAGTATAAAAAGTACAAGTAAAAGTAAATTGTATATTTACATGTATGTATTATAAACTAATGTCACTTTTCTACCAAGATTAGTGGGTCCACACAGGTTTTTTTAAACGTGGGTCAACCCGCTAAAAAGCGCGTATTGACCCCATTCACACTTCCTGCGGGCACTGCAGCCCATCTGTGGTTTCTATCTGAAGTGTTGAGTTGTACGTCACTGACTTAATGTTTCATGTCACGAATGTGCTGGAAACAGTTGTAACAAAAGAGAAAACAACAATAGACCCATTGGGAAAGAAGCGTCTGTAAAACGGTGGATGAATTCTTTTAAGTATCACAACCCTTGTGAAATGACTTGTTTCCCTGCCATTCGGTCCAATAACATCTGGATAGTCTAGGACGATTAAATTATTTATTCCCCCTTCAAGTTAGCCGGGACGCCAAACCGGAAGTTAGCCGGCTCAGTCGGTGATCCAGGCATTGTCATAGCCAGGAAGTCGAGCTTTTTTGGCTTCAAAACAACCACTGAGCAGCCTTCATAGGAATGATCAGGGCTCGGTGTCCAGTAATAAAATATCCTTATAAGACTGCATCCCATATTCCTTATTTATTTACGCGTCACCACCGGATATTGATAATGTGTCATCACTTCACACGGCGGAATTTAACGCGTTCAGCCGGGTCTTACATTTAGATCAAAGCCGAGCCGAGGTGATAGAAACCTGTGTCTACTGCAGAGTCAACTGACCCGGGTGTAAATGCCGAGTTCACTCATTCCCATTGCACACAACAGCCTGATCTTCGATGAGATTATTGACCAGTGGAAAAGGGGTATAGAAGTTGACCAATTATCAGATCCGAAGTGCCAGTAAAATTAAATTAATAAAAAAGATAAGCTACACTGGCTCTGATGCAGCATGTAATCTACAAAGTAATTAGTAACTAAACTCATCCAGTAAATTTAAACTCTGTATTAAAAATGACAACATTTGCCACTAAAAAGTTGTACTTAAGTACAGCACTTCAGTAAATTTACTAAATCATTCCATCATTTTTTGATCTATAGCACAGTATCATATATTTATTAACTGATCATAGTCCAGCTGTCCATCCATCTGAAATGCAGTGGAATAAAGTTTTGTACAAAAATTAATACCCAAGTAAAGTAAAAGTAACTTAATATTATACTTAAGTACAGTACTTGAGTAGATGTTCTAGTTACAGTCCACCACTGTTTATGTCATATATTCAACTTTATTTTTTGAGATGGCATTTACAGGTCAGGCCTGCAATCACAATAATCGAATAATGACATAGAATAATAGACATATCTTAATACACTAATAATAATAAAATAGTCGATATTTAGCTATACACTTGTATAGACAGAAGCTTGACAAATAATAAGTACATTCATTTTAAACATCCCTGCTATATGTTAATCGCTAGAACCTCTGACCAAGTTTTTGAATTATCCTGCTGATATATTTGCATATAGTTACACTTTATTCTGAAGTCTTGAAATATCACTTAAATGACACATATCTGACATGAATCCTTAGAGGAACCACTGTGACGTAATTCCCTAAATCTGCTTATGAAATAGCCACAAAACGATGACCTCGGCATAAAAAACAACCACAGACCATGCGGTGTGCCCATGTGATGCTAGTTCCCGTCTCTGCTGCTGCCCACACAGACGTATGTGCGCACACACACACACACACACGCGCTTTCCAGGCACGTTCACATTTTGAAACTTTAATGAATGTACTTTGTTGCACAATTCTGTGTGTTAATAAATGTTCTCTGTTGAGTGACAGATTTAATTCTGATAACAACTCAGTCAGAGATAAACTTCGATCATTCAGCCACAGATAGAAGCTCTGAATTCATCTGATATGCTGGGGACTTGCACAGAATTCGTCCCGCGCCTTCCATGAAAGAGCCGATGAAACTTTAATTATCCCTGCAGGAAAAATGTGAGGCTGCGGCAGAGACGAGGCAGAACAAAAGAACAGAAACAGAGTTCAAAAGACGCTTTCTCACACTGCAGCATTTGGGGAAATGGGCACATTATTGAGCAACAAAGAATAAATCCTGTTTCTGGCATTAAACTTTGAGCACATGCTAGCAGAGTTGTATACAGAAATGTTTGCAGAGATTTTTAGAATTTATTTTCTCCTGTTGTACTGATGTAAAGACAAAGTTTCTCTACACACATATCCTTTGAGTCCAAAAAATCCAACCCAACCACCAGAATAAATGTTGGCAATGTACATCTCTATAGACCACACCTGTTGAAACTTTACATTTCTCTATGTTGCAACTTGAGATATTTTTAGGTTCAATTTTCACTTTTATGTTGTGACAGCGCTGCGTTTGTGCTCTGTCAGGTTTCGCCACAAAAAATCACTTGGTTAGGGTTAGGAAAACATCGTGATTTGGCTTTCAATACCTGTTGTTTTGGTCGCAACAAACACAGCTGGAGATGTTGAGACTTTCCGTCCAAAATATACATTTTTGTCGCCACAAGCATGGTTTCACACTGACAAATTTGTAAGTCAGGTCATAAACATGCAACGTGAACATGATATGACATGATGGTATTGGTACCTATGATACGTACAAATGTGAACATATCATTGGTTTGCAGAAACCTTGACTGCCAACACTTCCTGGCAATGTGGCTGAAAAGTCTTACTTTTATATTTCTGTTTCAAACACAAAACAATTTCACTCAGTAACTCAATGAGGAGTCACTTGTCTCAGACACTAATTTCTAGAAAACGCTTGCGATGTTATGCAGATGATACTCAATTATACATCTAGACCAGTCACACAACTCTCTGTCACAAAATTGCCTCAACGTTATAAAAACTACAGGACTAAACATTTTTCTTTTTTTTTCTTTTTGTTATTGAGCGGGAGCATGACCAAGACTCAATTCTCAAAATTAATTTTAATAACAATTTTAAGAATAGTCAAAGTAGATTTGTATTATTGAAATAAGTGTGAAAATGTTCAACAATATCTCATCTCAGAATATAAAGAAACACTTGAAAAAGTTCCTTGATTTGCACCGAAACTTAAGCTTTTAAAATACTCTGCTACTCTGCTAAAACAGATGTGACAGAATCCAGGTGCGAACTGAAAAACACCCAGGTTGAAATCAGGTTAGTGCTGTGATCCCTCATCAATTTGACCTGTTGTTTGCATCAGAAGCAGAAACGAGTCAAACGAGAAGTCTTCAGCCTCGAGGCGGTTGCGACCTGATTCCCACAAAAGCCTCTGCAGCCCGAGTAGGAAGGTGATTTATGTTATGTTTCCTATCTTTGAAATGTCACACAATATGAACATAATGAACTTCCTGTTTGGAGTTTTATTTTCCTGTAAAGCACATTATATGAAGCAATGTCTGGGCTGTAGTTAGAAAGCAGTGGAGAAGTGTGAGAGATGAAACTGTTATAAAAGTTTAATGGGACCTGAGGTGGAAACTGGGTCACCACAGCAGAGTATGAGTCAAACTACAATAAATAGAACTTATTCAGATTCAAGCTTCGAACGCTTCATCGCACCAACTGTAAGCTTTGTTTTAATGACATTATTAAGTAAGAGACAGGACATACTTCATGATGTCTTGAGAGAACTGAGATATCATACACTGTAAAAAAAAAAAATAAAAGTTTGTATAAATTATGGTAAATACCTGTGAAATACCAAAATCTAAAATATTATGCCACCGGAGAAGATACAGTGATTTACCATAAATCAAGAAGCAAAGTTTAACTGTAATCATTTACTGTAAAAATACAACACTTTGGTACATTTAATGGGAAAGTACCGTAATAAATAATAATAATAATAAAAAAAATTACCATAAACAGGTTTACAGTATCTGTTTTCTGCATCATTATTATTGTTTTTTTTTACAGTGTACTTACTTTACATACAGTGCTGAAAAAATATGTATGCACAAAAAACAATCGATCTGTTATGTATAAAATTGAATTTGATTAAAAAAAATGGTGAGTTGTACTATAGAAGTCCTGGTGAATTCATGTGGGTTAGTTGAAAAGAGAAACTTACCTAGATTTCAAGGTTGTTTTAACAACATTTCAATGACTACATTGAAACGTTTAGCAGTTTTTAACTCCATCTTGAAAGAGCATCATTAAAAATACAGTTGTATGTGATCTAAATCCTGTTACCTTTCACCCAAATGTTTTAACCTCAACCACCTTCTGTCATTTGGCCTACAAATTGCCACATCAGTGCTCACGGGGAAGTCATCACAACATATTTTCATATTGTTCCTGTTCTGACTGCTGTCCTAATGAGACCTCAGAAAACACTTTCAAGCCAAGTTTGTGGCGACTAAACCAGGTGTTTGAAGCCAAAACCCTAATCAAGTGTCTGTTGGTGCCTAAATATATTGTCTTTGAGTATATTTCAAAAAGGATTGGAAAACTATTACATTATATCTTATTATTGTTTTCCACAGAGTCACAACTTTTTTTTTAAATCGAGGCTGAAAATGTTCTTCAGTAGTAATACTGATTTGACACTGATGAAAATTAGTGTGAATTTTGATTTACAGATAATAACTGAGAACTTAAGTATGGAATGTAAAATCTGTGAGTCACGTACTGGACTGAAGTACAATTCTGACGTACTTGTGGGCTCCTTTACTTGAGAATTTCCATTTTCTGATACTTCACACTTCGCTTATATACATTTATTTAATCATTTCGGTGACTAGTGACACCTTAGGACGAGCGACAGAGGAAGGGATCCTTCTCCCAGGACAGACAGTGCACAAAACAGAGAGAAATGGTAAAGTTACAACACGGAAAAATCAAGATGACAATAATGGTCAAAGGCGGCAAACTTATATAAGAATATGATGATATGACAGTTAATGTAGCTAAAATAAAAAAAATATGATATCATCACCACCCACAGCGTTTGTCTCATGACCTGTGATCACTTCCATCCCACAGTCACACCACTTCAGCAGGCAACTCTGCCAAACACACGCACGCGGTTTTATCACCACAATGTACGTCTTATCTATGACTGCAGATGTTAACATACTCTAAAAGAGGAACAGCGAAGGGGAGGCAGACGGGAGAAGGAGGGTGACAGGAGAAAGGAAGAAATGGAGGGAGAGGGGGTCATGGAGGGTCTCGACGATGGATAGGGTAAGCAGGGAATGAAAGATGGAGTTCTCGTTGGTGGTATTTTACGAGTTAAAAAGATGAACAGGAAGCCACATCGTCAAGAAAACCACTTCCATGTTTCTTTACATAATCAGTTGCAACACTTCCACTTTACTAAAAAACACTATTGCCTACACCTGTGACTAAGTTTTGACCTTTTCCTGCCCGTAAGTGCTCTCCACGATGACGTCATCCTTTCTCAGAAAACAAGGCTGGTGTCAGATGCACAGAGCTGCTGTGTCAGCTGCTTTCAAACCAGTTGAGGTGGGAAATTCAAACAGCCGGACCAGTTTGGGCAGTGAACTGGTGCAAAGGTCTAAACATTGAATCACACAGTGTATTGTCCTCGATGACCTTCAGCTCACATTAGCTGGCACACAATGTGGTTCCTGGTTATAGATGTTCGGAGCCTTTATCCGTACACAGTTCACTTTTTATCACACTGTTAACGCCCAGCAGTGCTTTTAAAAGCCCAGAAATCACACCTACGCAGCCAAAACCACCCACTGCTTTAGGTTCAGGAGCAGGACGATCAACTTTAACATGAAAAGATTCTCTCTATTCAAATTGTTCAGGCAGCTGGAGTTTACTTACTGCATGAAAAAAAAGCCTGGAGGCAGCAAATACTGTTTATCAGGACAGAGAAACAAAGAGGTGCAACAACGCGTGCTGCAAGCAGAGAAGTGGTTCATTAGAGTTCATGTGATACAAAAGAGCCAGGGAAGAGGCGTGGCTGCCCCTGTAATGTTTTTAGTGTACAGACTTACTGCATGTAGGCCCTTGGACTAGAACCTCTCTATCAACTGATGTCAAGTGGAGCTGTCCTTTTGGAAAGTTAAACAAACCTAAATGTCCACAAAGAGACACAAGCCACCAAAGAGAGGCAAAACAGCTACAAAGAGACGAAAGATGACCACAATGAGACTCTTATCGACAATGACAGGGATACAAGATTATCACAAAGAGACAGACAACAACCAAAAGGAGAAACAAGCCAATCACAAAGAGGCTCAAAACCACTACAAAGATACACAAAATGACCACAAAGGGACACACAATGACCATAAAGAGACACAAAACAGCTGCAAAGAGAAACAAAACAACCACAAAGAGTCACACAACAACAACAACAAAGAGACACAAAAGAGCCACAAAGACATGCAAAACAACCAGACACTTAAAAATGACTTCTAAAGGATTTAAGATTACCAAAAAGACAAAATTAACAACCCCAAAGAGATAAAAGCTGACTTAATACCACTACAGAGATAGCCAGACAACCATAAAAAGTAATAAAACAACCAGACACTCAAAATGACAACAAACACATGCAATATGACCATGAAGAGATGCAAAATGACCACAGGGGGACACAAAATGGCAACAACGAGATGCAAAACGACCCCAAAGACCCAATAACTGAGTGGGAAGAGATTCAGGAGAATTAAAGAGATGCAGACGATGCACAAGAATACACAAGAGGCACAAAGAAAAGCAAAATAGACACAAAACAAGCAAAAACACACACAAAGCAAACACAAAGCGATGGGGTCTTGTTGTTTGTAGTCTTGTTGTAATGGTGTCTCTTTCAGTCTCAGGAGTCTTGCTCCTGTTTGAGAGGGTTGGTAAACCTTTTAAAAGTATGTGTGGCTGTATGGAGTTACAAATAGCAGCTATTTATTTATAGCATTCAATATCAAAATATTAAAGTTGGAATTATTTTATTACAGTGAATAACTCTAAAAATGCCTAGTCCATCATTGCCTACAACATGGGCCTTTTTACTAATCGTACAGATGAGACCCTCTCTTCAAAACTGTGCAGCGGTCTGCCTGAATCCATGTGTGGGAGGTCAAACTAAACATGTTTCCATATCAGAGACGAGACCCATGTTCAACACCAAAACATGTCTCCCGAGTCGAAAAACAAGTCATCCACTCATCGAGGTCAAAGTTCACAAATCCCTGCATCTCATATCTCATAATGTGTCGCGTGACAGCGCTGACGTGGTGAGCTCATAACCTTCGGCCTGCTGTAAACACTGAATCATCACTCTGTTTTCAGCATTAAACCGTCTAATTATGAGGAATCATTACAGCATCGATCTGTTTCCACAGCGATCCTTGTCTCTGCTCTCTGCTGCCGTTGGATGTCACTGACGCAGACCCATTAAAGGATCTTTAAAGCCCCAGCGGAAAAAATGAATTTCTGCTCTACTCAAGCCGATCTGATCGATGACAGAGTTCACATTCTCTTAACCATTAACTTGGAGGAGATTTAGCTGCCAGTTTATGTCAGGAACGAAATACAAAATGAAAGTAAAAGTAGAACAATCGAAAGAAAGGAGGTGCAAAGTGCGAAGATCGTGCGACTCGTAAAAACGTTTGAGGTGACAGCGAACTGTGTTTCAAATCAGAGGCAGTGCAGGATGAAACAAGATCACGCGTGAGTCTGGAGCACAAACTCAACATGTGATCGTCCTGTCATTTATCACTGGATGCAAACAGCTGTTATAGAATCTGCACCAAACGCTAAATTTAACTCAATAAAAGGAAATTCAATGTGTGACCGTTGTGTAAAGCACCATGACTAAGTACTACTGTAGGCTCACAGTAGAAAAACATACACAACAAGACCATAAAGAATGATAACTGTAAAACCAGTCATAAACACGCACGTTGTAAAAATGACTTGGCATGGCAGTCACAAAAGTTCAGCCTCGCAAGTTCATAAGACGGGCTATACATAAATTATGAGAAAAGAAAAAGTCAAGGTGGGACCAGTCTAAAACCCACAGAGTCTCAGAAGTCCTTTAAGTGCTTAACAACTGGGCCTCCATCTGCTACCGAGGATCATGTAGTGTGTTTGAAAGCTCCAGAACAGCTGCACTTATTCATAGGTAGTTTGGTATGAAATTCAAGAGAATAAGACAGTTAATCGATTTTCTGACTGGTGACTCATTTAATATCAAAACCGAAAAATGTACTGATTGTTTAAGCAGTTACAGTTTACAGTTTTGATGTTTCGAGAAAAAGGCAAAAAGAGATAGTTGTACTTTTTTTGGACAGCTGTGCGGTTCTTCTTTCAAGTCATTATATATTTTGAGAAAGAGTCAGAACATCTTCTCCAAAATGTCAGAATTGTTTTTGAAGACAAAAGTTGTGGTGTTTTGAGAAAGTTGTCGTATTTTCAGAACAGGTCTCATTATTTTGAGATGAAAAGTCATAGTATTTCGAGAAACTCATAATATTTGAAGAAAAATGTTGTAATATTTGAATAATAAAGTCATCATATTTCTAGAAAAACACTGAAAAACGTCATGAAACATTAAATTGGTCGATGTCACATTGACTGCATATACTTGCCTACAATTCTTTTGTCTTTGTACTGCGATGTAACATCATCACATTAACTTTACTCTAGATTAGATTACAATTTTTTAGTGAATTAAAATATTACACTATTATATTCAAAAGCTGATATTTTGTCCCTTTCCGTGGTCCTAACACTCCACCATATCAGCCCTGGTTCAGAGTCATTTTCATAACAGGGATACAGTAGATATGACATTATATCATGAGTCATGTTTTACAGCTGCTCTCAGATCATCCACCAGCAGCGCAACAGTAAGACGTCTCACAGTGTAGTTCATGTTCATCAGTGTTCTGTGGAAGCAGCAGCAGCGGACCAGAATCCTGCTCTGACGACACACTGCTGATGTTTTCACCTGTACAGTCTCTCCTGCTGGTGCTCAGATTTACCAGAACTCGACGAATCGCTCGATGACCGAAAGTGCGAATGATCCCGTCCGGCCGCCGTAACCTTTAAAATCCCGTTTGGCAAATTAACATGTACAGTAAAGAGGCGCATTATCCATCCATTCACACCCCGCCCCGCTTCTCAGCAGTGGCGTGATGCTGAGGCAGGAGGAGGAGGGGGAGGAGGGGAGGAGGAAGAGGAGGGGAGGGAGG
>OMLP01018871.1:3180-16098 GCA_900302685.1 Spondyliosoma cantharus
CACACGACGCTCTTCCGATTAATCTATCTATCTATCTATCTATCTATCTATCTATCTATCTATCTATCTACTGGGTTGGATCCAGCAGGGTCTCAATAAGGTGGGCCAGAAAGAAAAATATTTACCAGAATATTTCAAATTTCATAGGGAAAGGGAAAATTACATCAGTAAGGGTCAAAAATAAATAATCTTTGGACATGTAAGATCGTACAACAATGGTTACATTTATTCTTTCTACATCTGAAATCTTGAACAATAGAACACTGGCACTGGCAGAACGGAGGAGAAGCAGGTTACACATCTTTTTCTCTACACCATTCAGTTTAATTGGTTTTTGTTGAACTTCATCGTGACAGCAGTTTTAAAAACCTTAACCAGGCCTCATTTTGTTAATTGGCTGGAGGTGACAATTTTCTGTCTTCAATTAGAAGAGGTAAGAGTCGGTCTGTTTAAAAGCGAAACATCTTTCTATTTCCAAACACTGACATCACTGTCTTTATAATGTCTCACCTCACAGAATTGCCACATGATGAAAGAAAAGACATTTTTTAAGGTGCAAAAATTTGAAATACCATCTACCTTTAGTCTAAATGGAACCACTGAGTTGGAGGGGCAGCCACTGAGGCGTACTGAAGACCCAGTCTAGTCTAGCCTCGCTCACTCACGTCTCACTTTAAAGGTCCACTCTGTCGTTTTGGTGAGGAAATTGATTAATGTATTAATCAGAAGAGAAAGATCTTTATTGACTGAACACACCCAAACAAAAACTAAATAAACTAAAAAAACAAACTCTCTTTGTTTTCCTGGCTGAATAAAGTGACCTTTCAAAACAACTCAGGTTAATACTGTTTTACTCTGATTATGTTTGGCAGACCCTGCCACATTTCTAGCTTCAAACAGTCTTCTGCCGACCTCATTTTCGTCTGAGAACAGCTAGTTTATCCAGTTTGGGGAGAATAAATATCTCTTAGTATTATTACCTCAGCAATATTGTAAATACAAAAAATCTGAGTTTGAATTTCTACACAGTGGCCCTTTAAGAGTCTGTGTAATTTACAGTTTGCGGATTGCTAACATTAGCAGAAACGTAGCCTCCCATGTTTCCCTAAAAAGTAGAAAGTAGCAAGACAATAAAATACTGTGATGTAAATAATAAACAAAGTCAAGTGCCTTGAATTTTGTACACAATTACTCTACTTGAGTCACATCCCACCGCTGTTTGTACCAACATGTCATTAGCTGGCTAGCATGTTGTTACCTCGGCAGCCACAGCAGTTCAAACGCTACCCCTGCTAGAAGTCTCCACATTATCATGCTTTTGACATGACCTTTCTCTTGAGGACATGTGGATGAACTTCACTGTGCTGCTTGGTGTGACCTGTGTCAGGAGCGGCAGAGGTTGAACGTGCTGTCTGCCTCCAAAGGCTTTCCCCTCCTCATCTGCCATTGGCTAGACACGAGCTTTGCCCGCAACCTGCTCCGCCTTTGAAATGCTGCTACTAACTGTTGCAGGCTATTTCAACATCCCTACGTCTCAACTTCTAAAGATAGCTTTCATGTTAAAATGTCATTATCGAATGCTTTATTCATAACCGTGAGTTTCAGACTTCATCCTCCTACAGCTGAGGGAAATCATTAGTTATGTGGGAGAAGAAGAGCAGATGTGCCACTCTCGCTGATTCACTTCCTGTTGTTGATCATGGCAGACTGTTTTCTCACTATTCCCCTGTCTTAAAATGTGTTTCCAATAGTCATGCAGCTCAGCAGCACAAATATCTGGTTTAAAAGGAGCACTCTTGCAAGACATTGTGAGTGGTCCCCTTTAAAGCCTGAATAATTGAAGGTGATATATAATTAATACGACCATGCTTAAAATCAAAACAAAGAATCCTCTCTGCACATCACACTGATGCACCCAAGAATCTGTGGAACTGGCACACTAAGGCAAAGCACTATAAAATCCTATCCAACATGCTTTCTGTCTAGGAGGTCGTTGTCAGTTCCAATTTTTCCACATTCATTTCTCTGAAGAGAGCAGCAATGTGTGCAGGAGAGGAAAGGAGTCTATTCTGCCAGCACAAAGTCTCAGAGTCAGGTGGCAGAGAGTTCAGGACTGAGGCAATGTTGAAAGAGTTTCTTTAAAATTAATTATCACTCGTCTAATAGCAGGAACTTGTTTCTGCTGCTGTTCTGATGGATTGTAGTTACTTAAGTTCTCGGGTTGGCACGGCACAAATATGTTTATTAGACTGAGAGGGCACTGCAACTTTGAGAAGCAAAAGATGGAGAGTCCGTTGAACAATGAACTTAAGTTTATGCTTTCGCCCCCCAAAAAAATCAATGACACAGTATTTGACAGAAGTATTAATATCACTCCCCGCTTAGAAGAATAAATAAACAGATGTGTACAATGATTTTGTGTTCTATGACAAATGTGAGCATTCTAAGGCAGTAATATGCATTATATTAACAACTCTATGTTGATTTATTATCATATAGAGTAAACTGAATTGCTTTGAGTATGTAATGTGTTTAAATGTATCAATACACTGTCAATACAACTAGACCGTTGATATACATTTTCTTGAGTTGTGTACTGTTCAAACCAGAGAAATGTTCACTTAAAGTGGCAAGCTCAACGCTTCTGGAAGCGGCAATTGCAGGTGTATTTTTGGACCGCTCTGCTTCGCGGAGATCCAGTGTCGCCTGTGTGACGTCAGTCAGTTGTCAGTTGTCAGCCTCCATTACAACATCGCATGAAAGCAAAAAGGGAATGATATAATTATAACACGTGCTATTTACTGAATAGAAAATGTTTGCTATAAAAGTAACGTTGTGTAAATACTAGGGCTGGACGATGTCTGCTGAGGTAGCATATGACGATGTCTACAGCGAAACGTCGTGATGGACAATGACATCGTTGTTTATGAATCTGAGGCGGCGCGTCCCCCATTGTTCTGACATGAATATCCAACTGTCTCACCCTGCAGAGCAAACTATCTGCTGTTACTATGGTAATATATGCCTGTGCCTCGTCTCCGCACCACATGTCCATAAGGGACAAGGGGACATGGAGACGTAATGTTGTGCACTGAGCAGCAACATGCTTTTTTTTCATTTCCTCTCCCTACATATCACCAACAACAACAACAACTCCTGCCCTAAGGCAACTCTGAGAGGACACGCCACTTGATTGTGCTCTTTTAAATCACGATGTTACGATAGGATTGGGGTTAGCAGCCCATCGGCCCAGCCCTAGTACATACTTCATTTTCCAACATCACAAACCGTGCGCTGCTTGTGATATTTTCTGGGATATTCGCCACCGACACCCAGTGTACATCTTTGGTATTACAGCAAAGGGCTTTTATCCACTGATAAAAAGCCCTTGCATTTGCTGTAATGGCTCACTAGCCATAGGCTCCTCATTCGGCGATAGTGACCTAACAGATATTTATTTACATGAAAATGTTGGAGATCATTACTTTAAGGCAACTGTGCATTTCATTTGGTCGCCCATCACTACCTCCGGGGGAGGGAACTCGTTAAAACTCAACTTAGCGTGAATAAAATTGTCCGTAAACATTTGTGCCTGAGTCGCGTCAGATTGGTTCTTTATCAGCATTGGTGGTCGTTTAATGGTGCGAGTGTTTATTCGCCCCACACAGCCAGATCACTTTCCTGTGCATTAGAATTCAGGTCAGCTTTCACTAAATTCAGCACTCACCAGAGACTCCAGTCCTCTCGCCTCTTCTCCCCTCTCCTCTCTCTTATGTCATTACTGAAGTAAAGTACATTTTCCCTCCTACCGTCTAAGTAAACGGCTCCCAGTCAGAGCAAAATCTGATGCGACTTTGGGTGTTTATCCCTCCAGAAGGCCTGGCTCTGTACCCAGACTCTCTCCCCGAGAGCTGCCTGGCTCCGAGCCGCCGCAGCAACCGCAAAACAAACAACAATGTTACAATTTCAACCTTCCAAAAAGTGTAAGTCATTTTTAGTTATTCATTGAACGTTTGAATGCTCTAAAACTTTTTAATTTTTTACCCTCTTACACAAAATAATACTGATCCTGAAAATGTCTCCCATAAAAGCTTAAAATATTACACATGACTCGCAGCAATTAGCTCCCATTCTGTGATGAGGGCTTCCATATTTTACACTGACTGGGACAGACGAGATGCAAAGCAGGCCATTGTATGAAGATCTCATTACGCTACTAAGAGTTACATTCCATCTAAATCATGCTGCTGACGCGTCTAATAGGGTCCAAATAAAGCCAGCTCATTTATGAAGCAGTTAATGTGTTCATCAAAACTCCACTTGTAGGTCTCTGTTTATGGCCATTACGCGGTTCAAGACATTGTTCCTCATTCTTCAACACGTTACAGGGAAAATCCTCTCCCCAGCAGTTAGCTGGAATCTGCAAAATGAAGTGGAGCTGTTGCTCTGAGCACACTTCAACACCAGTTGGGGAAAAATATTGGCGGCAACTATTTATTTGGAGGATAAGGAATTAAACACATTTGCATAATCTGAGCAGTGCTGCAGCTGGCCCGAAACAACATCAAGTCACACGGCCTTAATTTCACTCTTATCATTTCTCTGCTAAAAGAGGAATCAACTATTCATCTCTTTCACATTTATTAGCATGACTGAGTCCACAAAGTCTCTCAGCTGCCACTGTTCATTTAGAGAGTGTGTCTTCTGGGAGAGATATCATATGTGGTTTTACGAGTGTGTTAAAAACCAGTGTCCATGAAAAAAACCACAGACATACTGTAGAGGAACCTTTTAGGTAAGGTGAGACAAGACCCCCAGGAGTACTTGCGTTCTCACAGCGGTCTACTAATAGTCATAAAGACATAAAACAACATCTTCCAGATATGAGTCTCGTGTTAATGCAAGGTGTACAGGGGCTAAAAAGGAAGTGATTTTAGTCTCCGAACACTCTCTGTGTGTTAATTTGTCAGCAAGTTCATTAAAAACGGGAATGAACCTGCTGACAAATGAGAGAAGTGAGCAGATCTTTTACTTAGAGTGGAAATAGACAACTTTCCAACTTACCCCAATCATAATGTCAGCAACATGGCTACCACCAGCAGCATGGCTACTGTCCACAGTGGAAACAAGCGTAACAATCCCAATTTGACCTAGAAACCTTGAACTCAGTTCCACAATGGCTAACTATAACAGACTGCCGTTGCGGTGCAGTAGGGATATTCTTAATCAGTGGCTAATTGTTTTGCAAGTCGACATCAACACGCCGATCGAGACGCTAAGAAAGAAGGACTACCGGGATCGACACTTTTTGTCTGCCATGACGGCGGCGCGCCGAAGATACAGCTGCTAACGCGAGTCGTTCAAAAACCTTCTTTTTAGTAAACTCTGTGTACACAAACAGTGTTCTCAATGCTCGCGTTCATGTGTAGAGACCCTGGTGATGCTACGAGCAAAGTTTCATGTTGTGTCGAGCCTTCTTAGTGTTTTTAAAAATAGCGATTTTGATGCCAGCATAAAAGTGCCCCTAGCACTCCATTGAAATTGAGCTCGCCCGAAAACGAAAATATGGTTAATCTTAAAAGTGCCTCTTTCGTCGTAATTATGCTTTTACACAAAGGTTTGCTCATGTATATTCACAAATAAAGCCTAGGCTGTTTTTTGGCGAGAGCTTCACTTAATGTTTGGTGAAGTTATCTGTGCATTTTCTCTGCAGGCCAAAACCGCAAAATATGGCATGGTGCTGTCAATTTAGTCGGTGTGTGTGGATGGTGGGATGCACATACGTTCTTACAAGTCTATGCTACAAGTCAAACTTCACGTCCACAGCGCTGTAAGCCCATTGCAACTCGTGTTGTGTTTGTTACAAATTAGACAAAGTCAAATTTAAGCTCTCTTGAGAGAAATAACCATGGCTTTAGCATCACAAGTGTTCAGATTCCTTCAGCAGTTTATTTCAGCTAGCCATTGTTTCATGTGTGTTGTTCCAAGTTAAGCTAGCTAACAAGTCTGACTAGCTCTTTTCCTGATGGGTGACTGGAGAGCAGGCTTTGTTCATTTACTTGCTGTCTCTATCGCCCAGTCCCTGGCTTTTGTTAGCATTTTCACTTTACATTTTGCTCACTCTGCACTTTTCCACTTTGCTCATCAGTTCACCCTACATTGGCGGCATACGTTCGGCATGCGGTCAAAGCGTTATTTTGCAGCAACAGCGGGGGTTGGGACATCAGATAACAAGTTGATATTTGTTTTTTTTAAGGATGTCAATTAATCAGCTTGTAAATACATATAAATTGTGCCGTCAGTGATAGAGGTCAGCGGGTAAATCGTTGTACTTGATCCCATGTAAAGGTGCAATATGTAATTGTTAATTCAATCAAAAATAAATGAAATTAGCAAAAGAATGCGATTGAATAAAAATTGTATGTAATGTATTTCACTGTATTTATCGAGCCTACTGAAGTAATTATGCTAACCAAACTAAAGCTACTGTGTCAGCGGTTTAAACAGCAACTTTCCCCCGTTTGTTAACCCCCAACTGCCTGTCCATACTGCTAGCTGGACCACTAAATAGCTAACGGCAGCAGTTAGCGGTTACCCTAGTGATACGCTGCCCCCTATTTGTTTTGTGTATGAATTCGACAGGTGCTCGATTCTTGCATATTGCACCCTTAAGGGTCAAACGTTTAGCTTTGGACTTGAGTCAAGGTTATCTGTACCCTTTGACCCCCTACACCTGCAGGCCAGCCCCTGTTAACCTGCCCTCCCATCCCCCATCCCCTTAGTGGCCATGTCATTTTCTTTCCATCCACATAACAAATTGCTCGAACATTCTGAAAAATTATGTTATTTAAGTCACTTCTCTTTCTCTGTTTCTGTTATTGGAAGTCAAACAAGGAATGGCCTTGTACTGTAGCATGTGTTGCTAAAAGACTTCAGCATGTTGTGTCACGACTAAGCTCATCTTTCTATCATTTAAAATACAAGATCGCTGCAGTGTACTCGCTGGTGGACTTCATTAGTCACTGTTTTGATGTTATCACGACCTTTTTTCTAGGATCAAACGGCGGACGCATTTTCAGAGCCACGTTTCATCAGATACATGGCTTTGAGAGGAGAGCTTTCTCTTTTCTCATCCTCACATACAGAGCCTGATGATGTAAAAACTGTCCAACTGAAGAAGTAATTTCATCTCACATTTGCTCCTCTCATTGGATTTTTTTTTTCTCAAACAAGTGAAATAAACCCGATATGAGGTGCGATGATTTTTCTTCTTCCCAGCTCGGTTGCGAATGTCAATAAAGTTGGGGTCAACTGGCAATTGTGTGAGATTTCTATGTCACACGATTGAAGCAAATTATCAGAGCGGGTTCATGTACTCTGCCGTGAAATAGAATCATCACACTCCCAAGGCTCGACATTTTTCACTTATGTTAAGAAAAAAAATGTGATTTCCAAGTTTTACACCCCTTCCACCCGACCTCCATGCAGCTTCACACTCCATAGAGCCACCAGCCCTCAGGGCCCAGTGCTCCATCGTCATCCATCATCCTGAAGGGGGGAAAAGGGAGATTCACGTTTCCTTAGGGCGGACGCCATGGCTGAGGCTGTCAGCCAATGGTGATTGATGGGCGGGGTTACGACAGGGCACTTGGGCCAGTGCACACAGCTCATCGGGGAGCATGTTGGCTCCTAAACACCAGCTGGGCACTGCGATTCCCTCTACAGTACCAACCGTCTGGAGCACATGGCAAGGCGGCCGAGGCGCCTACAGGAAGCCATGGGTGAAAGTTCTGTGTCAGGAGAGCGATTCTGGTTATCAGCAGTATAGTTTCAAGGCAGCAGACATGGCGGCAGCAGTGGGAGAGTCGTGCAGACACCCACCACTGGGAGGATGACACATACAAACACAGACACTGACGCTGCTTTTGCAATACAGTAACTAAGCAACAGGAAACCTCACACACTGACCACTGGCACTACATAGTAATAGAAATATGGGTTAGCATCTCTCCCTCGCTCTCTTTCCTTTCTCTCTCCTGCTTCCTATTTTTTTTCCGTCAGACCCAGCAGACCTGTCTCTACTCCAAACAGCTGAACAGAGCCTCCTCTGCAGCCTCTCTTCCTCCACCTACTCCTGCTCCGCAACACAATTACACAGCTCCCCTTTTTTTTTATTCTGCACCCCATCCTCCTCTTCTACGGAGACTTCCACCACCCCCTGCACCGTTTCCTCCCTCCAGCTCTTCTACGGCGTTTTGCACCTCCTTTTCATTCTCCTCGTGGTCCCCTTCCTCCAGAGCAGCATTCACGTTCTCCTCCTCCCCCCCGTTTTTGACCTCTACCTTTCCCGCCCCACCACCTCGTCATGCCTCCTCCAGAGTGGCCCGCACCTCCTCGTCCATCTTCATAGCGTTCACCTTCTACTTCACTCCTCTTCCGAGACCCGTGCCACCGCAGCAGACAGGTGTGCATTTCACACGCTATTTGTTTCCCTGTTTTGTCATTCTACCAAGCTCCAGCGGTCATCATTAATAACCCTGGTCCCCCCCTCGCTGCCTGTTTCTGTGTCTCCAGGCTGATGTTTCCTGCAGCCTGTTGGCAGCGCTGCCAGCCTCAGAGCCTCCGGTGCGCATGAGAGATGGAGGAGTTAGATCAGCCCAGACACATAGCAAGCTCAATCCAAGCTGCACACAGCAACACAATAAGCAAAGTGGGCTCTCAGAATACCAAAGGAGTCGACGATGGTCTCACATAAAAGTAGACAATGAATTAGCAACTATGTCAGGGTAACAATACATTTTGTTGTATCATATTCTTCAAAAGGCCGTTGAGCTCATTATGTGAATTGCATGAATTGCGAATGTGTTTCTGAAAGCTGTTTGAACAATGTGTTGATCCAGAATGATACAGTTATTGCCAGTTATTGCTCTCAGCATTGCTTTTGTCGCAAATTATAATATGCTACTGATAAAGCAGACTAAATGGGTCAGGCAAAATTCCATTGGTTTATTATTCTTTTATGAAAAATAACAAATATTCTCCAACATCTCTTATTCTTGCTGTACTGTAGCCTAACTTTATTAAGCTGCAACACAACTGATTTACATGCATTAGATATTAGTTTGTACATTTACTGAATAGTCACTGCTGCGGCTAGTCCCATGGCTCCAATGCATGGAACCAGCGAGGTCCTTGAAGCGTCTTTTCCATGTCGATTTTGTTGTGCTGTGGGTAGAGTGGAGGGTAAAGACGAGGGTTGATTTGTGAAAGCCTAGTTTTATTTTGGATCCCGTTCCGAGGTGGCAAAATATCCAGATGTGTTATAAGTGTTTTGCTTTTGTTTGCTTCTCTTGGATGTGTGGGTGTGTGGGTGTTTTCACATGTATCTACTGAGGGGGAAGAGTCACTCACTTGAATTCTGAATTTAAGATGAATACAGACTGGCAATGACTTTGTGACGTCTTGATTCGTTTGGAAGCCAATGGATGTTCAATACTCAGCTACTGTTAGACATCTTCTATGTCCCAGAACATGTCTGGAGGAAGCTCAACCCAGTTGCCGGAACAAAATGTTGGCAGGTGACGTTTCTGCAAACCACTGATTCGTTCACATTTTGCCCCTATCATACGTAGGCTACCATACTGACATTTCTACGATACGTAGTATAGCACATCGACATTACAGGTTTATGACTTTCCTGTTGGAAGGTGGAGGGGATGGTGGTGGAGTTACAGGCTGCCAAGCCAGTGACCGTAGTTCAAGACTGTGTTCCAACAATTGCAAGTGTGAAACCGCTGGATAGTTTATGAAGACCGTTGCACAGTTTCTGTTCAGTGGGACATCTCAAACCGCTTATGGCAAACAAACCAGGTATTCTAAGCCAAAACATGATGTTTTCCTAACTCTCACCAAGTGGTTTTTGTGCCTACACTTAAGTAGACAGCCAGCACAGCGTTATCACAACGTAAAATAGAAAACTTAATCTTAAGAAATGCAAAGCTGAAACATGTCTATGGTTTTCAGAAGACTACAGTTACTGTGGCGATCGGGCTGTTAAGTCTGTTTGATAAATGGGATTTCCTCGAGCCACTGACTCAGCTAAGTGTGTGTGAGTGAAGAGAAACACCAGTGTTCAGCACCAGTCTGCAACCACGAGGAGCTCAGCAAGACCAAGAAGGGCAACTATTTTCCTGAGAAATGATCTAGCTAATCACGCCGTGACATTCTAATCTCACAGTTAAACTTTTATGCATATCATCAATATTTTAAGTTGATCTACGACCTCTGAATCGGGGGCCTCCATTATTTGCATCAAGCAGCTCATGAAAAATCAGGTGTTAAAGTGTGTTGGCTTAAACTTTTATTTCAATGTCGGTTGCATGTCTTCTGCCATTCGTCTCCATTTTAGGGTGTAGCTGCAGGTTGTGAAGATTAAATAGATGACTACTTAAAACTGAAGTATCTCTGCCTCCACAGCCAATAAAAGCTGATTACAGATCATTGACTTTTAGTTACTTCATTACTTTAATTACTTGCAAATGTTGAATGAATCAGACTCAACAAGGGATTGTATATTGGATTCTGATTCAATAAAAGCAAACTCTAACTCCAGAGAGGACCGTGTAATTCTCGCCTGGATTTGAATATGTATATGTGCGAGCCCCATAATGGACTGACAGGTCGTCGGGGTTGTTTTTATTTTCTCTAAACAATGTGCTCGGGGACAGTCTGGAGTCAATAGTGTGGGCTAACACGACGATTTGCTGCCAATGTTTGATTGTCTCTTTGTCTAATATCATTTTCAGCGCTGGGGCAACTGTTCCCATACGGCCACAGCAACAAACACAATCACCAGCCCTAAGTACCAGTAGTTTATTTAAGGTACCATATATCCACTGGTGGCAGCGCTGCACCTCCCACACAAGGACATTAGTTTCCTTTCAAGAGAGGCTTTTGTGATGCTCTGGACTATTACATCACAAAATTATCAAACTCTAAAAGGAAGGAAAAGTGCTTATCTGATTGATCATGACTGAAGCCAGACGCACAGATAATGTGTTTCTCTAAATCCAACCTCATTTCCAGCTGCGCTGTTTGCCTCTGGCCTCAGAATTAAAAAAACTCAAGCGCCACACCCTGTGCACTCACATCCTGCACCAGAGACCATACTGAGATACTGAGGAAATATGTCCCCCCCTTTATCATCTGTTTTATGACAGCAGCCTTACTTCACAGTTAATCTGTGCTCAGTCAGGGTCATACCTTCTAGCTTTCCTCCTTCTTTCCTTTTTTGTCCCGAAGCCTTCCTCCTTTCCTTCCTCCTCCTCTAACCTCTTAATACTCCTCTCCAAGCCTCCTTCCTTCCTTCTCTCTGTTGGTTTAGTCTCCTTATCCATCCCTTCCTTCCCTCCCTATATGCTCACAGTCTGGTTCAGTGAGGTCATGAAGGGATCTGTGTCCCTTGGCCTCTGTGAGGCAGAGTCCGGCCGGTGTAATTATGATGGATGGAGTAATTTCCAGAGGCGCCTTTCGCCAAGAGGGTTGAGCCCACCATGCTTTCTCTCAGCTTTAATGACTTTTTAATAGAGCTCACTCCCAAACCTACATCACACAGTGCCAGTGAGAGTCACCAACAAATCACTGCTGTTAAAGCGGGTAATGGCACAGCAGGACATGGGTGGTCCGGGCTCTTTAAAAACAACTGCCCCCTTAGGTAACAACAGTCCCTCATATGTGTGTGTTGGGCTCCCTGATACTACGGTCTGCACTCAGTTGGACTCCGCGGCTTTAGAACAACCTGTCGGAGGAGCTTAGGCTGATGAATCAATTAACGGACTTTAGAAAATAAATGAAAGCAGGGTTTCCTGGTTAGCTGTAATTAAAGGCGTAGCATGTCAGAGGACATCTCTGCAGCACAGTACATAGATGTCTTTGACGTAGTGTCAAAACTGTTATTCCTTCACACTCTGCTGATAATCTCAGTTATTTCTTGAATGTTTTCAAATAGAATTCATGCATATTACACCTTTAACGTTTGGAACTGCAGCCATTGTCACTGCTTCATATGGTACTGAACAATCTCTAGGTCCCTTAAAGGTCCCATATTATGAAAAACACGTTTTCTCTGGTCTCTACATGTTTAAACTGGTCCTCCCTGAGCCTGCCAACTCCCAGAATGAGGAAAACAAGTGATTCCTGCATGGTCTCTGCAGCCCACCCACTGGTAACACGGCGCTCCTACAGGCTATTCAGATTCAGCTCCTGTCGTTATGTAACCAAAGGAGTCATTTTCATAGGAGGACCTCCTCTGTGAGGTGATAGGAGATATCAGAGAGGGGGGGCGTTGTGTCCAGCGGTGAGATAGCAGTGTTTAGCAATGTCGTCGCTCAGAGTTAGAAACGCAATTTGCTCTGTTGTTGGTTGTAAAAATCAACATCAGTGTATATTCTGTCCTAGCTACAGAAGAACAGAAGAGACAGTGGTTGCGTTTCAGTTTTAACGACAACGTGCCAGCTACGGTTCCTGTAAGTTTGTGTGTGTGCTAACGAGGGTCAGTACAAAGCTGGCTTTGCCTCGACACTGACCTTCGTAAAAAGGATCAGTACCAACCATACTGGACCCAGCAACTGCACCTGAGCCACAGGTGAGTGTCACTGCGGTTTGATAGTATTTACAGTTGCCTACGAGTATGGTGAAGTCAGCTTGAAACTGGCTAACTAGTTAGCTCCGCTTCGGTCCGCTATGCAATGGTGTTTGAAGCGAGTTTAATGTTAATAATATTACGATGGAGCTCGGTTGTCACAGTAAAAAGTCTGGAAACGTGCAGACTGGAGACAGAGACGATGCGAACTGTGTCCAAGAGTTTGGAGACGAACACAGCTTTCACTAGCTGTTAGTTACATGGTAGTAACTGTAACA
>OMLP01018872.1:8316-19865 GCA_900302685.1 Spondyliosoma cantharus
AAAAAAAAAAAAAAAAAAGCCAGCAGCAGAGCCGTTACGTAGGATTATGAGCCGTTGCTGTGCCAATAATCACATCTGCATTTTGGCTATCACAGCTGCAGAGGCTCTACGCTCATAAGGTAGAGGGTTCCCTTGCAAAACATATTGCGAGGGAACGCAAAGTATCGCTAGGTAAGGCAGAAGTGATTGCAATGTAACGCAAAACTTACTGTAAGGGAAAACAAAGTATTGTGAGGTAACGTTAAGTATTTCGAGTTAATGCAAAAATTATTATGCGGGAATATACAAATTATCGTGAGGGAAAACTAAACATATTGTGAGGTAACGCAAAAGTAATCTTAGATAAATTCTTCCCATGTCCTTAAAGAATGAGCTCACCTGGACAAAAAAAATTCAGTCTTTCAATCAACTGAAGTAGATGGTGAGTTGTTTTAAAAAATTTTATGAAAAAGAAACAAAAAAAACAAAACAATGGCTATGTATGATCAATTTGGGATCTTGGGATTTCCAGAGACTCGGACTACACTGGACAAACTTTTCAGTTGTTTGTTAACATTTAAAAAAAAGTTTTCTTAATCTAAGTATACTAAAAAATAACAAGTTCTTACCAATTGTCTTCCGACCGTGTCAGAAGGCCAAAGAGTTTATCACTAAACTGAATAGCAACACTGGAAAGGGAGCCTACTGTCACAAAGAGGCAAGATGTGATACTTGTTTACATTTCTGCAAGTATCTGAATGTATCAGAATCATTCACATACCCCACGTATCAGTCCTGTTCACACCAACTATGCAGGATTATGGAGTACCTCTTTAACATGAGCCTGAAGCTGGGAAAAGTGCAAATGCTATGGAAAACCTCCTGGTCCCTTTCCTGTTCACCCTGTACACTGCAGACTTCTCCCACCAATCACCCCACAGCCATCTACAAAAGTTCTCTGACGACTCTGCTATCATCAGCCTCATCAGGGACGGGGATGACAGATCCTTATTCAAGACTGCATAGACTTGTGCCAGCAGAACTACCTCCAGCTTAATGCTGGGAAGACCAAAGACCTGGTCGTGGATTTCCTCAGGCACAGACAACCCTGCACACAGGTGAACATCCAGGCAACGGACACTGAGTTGGTGACATCTTACAAGTACCTGGGACTTCACCTGAACAATAAACGGGACTGGACCATTCACACTGCAGCAACCTATAAGAAAGGTCAGAGCAGACTCCATCTGCGGAGGAAGCTCAGGTCCTTTGGAGTGCAGCAGACAAGAGGAGACTTGATAAACATGTCAAGAGGGCCAGCTCCACCCTGGGATGCCCTCTTGACAGTGCAGGTGGTGGGAGAGAGCAGGATGATGGACAAGCTGTCATCACTGCTGGTGAAGGAGTCTCACCTCCTGCAGGTCACCATCACAGCACTGGGCAGCTCCTTCAGCGATAGACTGATGCAGCCCAAGTGTGTGAAGGAGAGGTTTCGCAGGTCCTTCTTTCCTGCTGCTGTCAGACTGTACAATACGCACTGCTCACAGTACACCTCACAGTGCACCGTGCAATAAAAACTGTTAACGTAACTCATTTTGTTTTGCACTAACTGGGCAATTATCATACTCATATTATACATGTCCTCCTAAATTGAAAAATTTAAGAGCATGTAAAAATGTTTAGGGCAAAATGGAAATGTATCAAATTGTTTTGGTTTTTCCTTATTAAGAGAATACAGGGAAATCTTTATATGCAAAGTAGACGTGGCATTCTGAATAACCTGACTGTGCCTATGAAATAATTACTCAAATAAAAGATTTATCATGAAAACAATAAAGTTCAAATTTCAAGCTGTTTAAACTTCAACTTGATCCAAACGTTATGCCACTGAACTGTGACCTGAAGCCACCACTCTACCACCTGCTCACTGCTTCTATCTAGTTACTTTCAGCGCTGACAGATTAGTAAAATTATTAAGTTATAGTTATTAGTCATTACTATTTAGTGTCTGTAACTACAAACTCAAAGTACTTTTACTTCCAAACTGTACTGTACTGTAAATTTGATGTGTTTTCACACTAATTGCAGAGTCACTGTTCAACTCTTCCTGTTCCTTTGAACAGAAATGCTCTGTCCTGAAATGTCTTTTTTTAACATTAGTCCTGCTGTAGGCCTTAGCTTTGTTGGCTGTAGACCAGCAGCTAACAGCTAATGGAGCTAACTAGCTCTCCTCCTGTTGATCTCAATACAGACTGACGGAGCACTTGTGGTAAGATCTGTGCAACATTTTCACAATGTTCTGCCCTCGGAGACTGAGGAGACAGATGGACTGAGATAGCTAGAGATGGGTTGTAGCTAGCGTTGTGTGGCCAGAGAGAGAGATAACTATGGTACCAGCATGAGAGGACGTGCAGTGTAGTAGTCAGCGTCGTACGTTCAGTTTATTATTTAATAAACAAAAGTCTGTATGACTTCAGCAGAGGAGGGAGCAAGAGGTAGCCTCCATCCACATCTCAGATACTGAGGGCAAGTAAGAGGCAATGTAAGTGAAGAAAGACTCACTTGGTCAAAACGGGAACTGGCAGACATCAGCATTGTAACCCTGCATTCTGATCTGAATGAATATGAGAGTAGAGGATGACACTAACCTTATTATCAGCAAATTATCAGCCAGTCTGGTAGCAGTACAACTTAATACAATAAACCAACCTAGCAGTGATTGATAGCCAGTGCTGAGCAAGAATAACTTACAGCCTCATAAATAAGCAGATCTGAACTAACATCATTAAAGTAGCCTTGGGCTGACACGCCCCCTTATTCCAGTGCAACACCTTCACCAAAGCCTCTCCTCAAATGCTTGGAAATCATGTAAGTATTCAATGTCAACATTTTGACATTTCATTCAGCTAACTCCCCAGTTGGAGCCATTTATTTAACCAGCAGAATAAAAAATTGGCAGGGAACGCAAAGTTACGTGACTGGGGCTCAGTTGCCACAGGTAACCTTTTTGGAGGGACTTAGTGTGGCAAATTGATTGCTGAGAGCGCAGACTCATCATGAGTGCTAATTTTCAGCAGCAGCGCACAGCAGAGGGGGAAATAAGAGGCTCTATTTATAACAGAGGAAAACAGTAGAAGGGGATTAGCTCGTCATTAGAATAAAGAGCTCAGAAGAATCAATTTCAGTGTTTAAAAAGCTGACAAACACAGTTCACTTATTCTTTCTCTCACTCCCCCTCTGCCTCTGGCTCTCAGGTCACCTTTTGACTTGACAGCCTACTACCAACAGGATATGATGGAGGTGAGTTTTTTTGAGGCAGCAAGCTCAGATTTCACTTTAATGATAGCTCTTTATGTCTAGTCTAATGAGCATCTATTCAACAACACAACTGCCTGGAAATAATAGTGGTTGCCTTCACACCACCAAGGCTGTTAACAGTAGCTGTAGTTTGAGTTTGCTCACCTGATACATCTATAATCCAAGCAAACCCGTCATAACCACAAGTAAATCTCCGTGACATGATCCACGTTGTTTTCAAACATGAGGGAGTCAATGCTGCACTCCACACAGTCATTATCAGAGGAAAGACTCATGCAGATAATATGGAGACCTTAATCTGTCAGGAAAGAGACACTTTAAAATGCTTAAAACAGCTGTGCTGACTGGCTTTAAGGACAGATCACACAGGTGGGGACAGCAGCAACTGCTCCTGAAATGTAATAAAAAGACTCACACTCGAAATGAAGAGCAAATTGTATAACTTGTGTTTCAATTATAGGAAAGGCGTGTTGATGAAGGTTCTCAGTTATCCAGGTCATAGTAATTGCAAGTGCAATATCACAGCAACTGGACTTCCAGTTTGAAGATGTTTCACCGCTCATCCAAGAGGCTTCTTCAGTTCAACCTTACTGAAGGGGAGTTGCAGGCCTTCAAACCTGGTGTGGGAGTGTCATCACAGAGTCTTTAAGGTCGTGTGGCGACTCTGGGTTTCAGAGTCTTTAGGGCCACTTGTGAGTCGTTGACCCAACCGGCCCAGACTTAAAACAACTCCTGTTGCCTATGATATAGCACTTAGTATTATGAGAGGCTTGTTTGTCAACCACCAATAAAAAATGCATCTTGTGTATCTACTGTATGACTTTAAAAGTCATGTTTTTTGTCAATGTCCACGTCTCAAAAGATCAGGCCAAAGGTCATTTTCCTCCTCGTGGACATAACCTTACTGGCTTACTTCCCTGTGGGTGTTGCTAGGATGGGTGAACCAACACTTCTTTCAGGAATTTGCACTTAGGTCAGGCTCTTTAGCCTAATTTCCACCAAGCAGTACGGTTCAAGCTCACTTCATTTAACATTGGAAGGGTCATTTTTTGCATTTCCAGTATTAAAAGTTGTGGATAGTACCAAAAGAACCACTCCATGCCATCCTGTTTTTGTTCCCTTTCTACTGAGGTACCTAACACACTGATCCAATACTAAAAGGTGAAGTTAAAACACTGCAGGACACTGATTGGTCATCTTGTCATCTCTGATGTGGATTTCCCAAACTGCGGTGTGGTTTCCCAACTGCCGGAAAAGTGACAGAGATTACCCATGAAGCACAGCCATTACAAAACCTGCCTACATTGAAGAGTGGATTAAGGTACAGTTACCACAGGTTGCATACAGGTTCAAAGGGTACTAATCTGAAACTACTCTGATGGAAATTAGGCCCATCAATATGCTGGGAATGTGCTCCTTTTCAGGAATAGCCTGTTAAATCATGATCTAATCAATCAGACGCAGCTGCCCGGCACTCTTCTAGTTTAGACAAATACTTTGTTTTTCTTGTGCTCTTTTTGTGTATCCATGTGTCGTAGTTTTTGAAACAATGACAATAAACATCTATTCTATTCTGTGTTGTATGACATAATCATTTTCATGATTGGCAATCCACATGGTCTCACTTCAGGTGTGCATAATGGAAAAGGCCTTGGAAAAATCAGCTTTCCCAGCATGCCTTCGGGAAATAGACCAGGAAGGAAGCTCTGGGCTGATTATCAGGCAGAGCCGGTCCAAACTGATCATCCTACCACCCCTCACCACACATCCCTCAGCCCCTGACCTGGGCCATCATGTGCCCGCTGTTTAACCTGGACGAGTCATGGGGACAGGAACCACGCAGGAAACGGTGTAACTCGACACGGACAGGATATCACGAGGGGGATGGTGAAAACAAAACACCGCAAAGTAAACTTTTCCAACAATGCCATATTACAGCCGAAGCGAGTTTAGCTGGGCAGAGGCACTGGTGCATTTCTCTACTCAGCCCAGGTTAGGCCCACATAGAGCAGCTAAGCTGGCTGTAGGAGGCAGCGGTGGAGGGATTTATCATTCAAAAGGGATTGCTTAAACAGGCACCAAAAGGGGGGATGAACTGAAGACAACCTCCCAATGTCTCCTGTAGAGGATGCTGCCAAGACTCTTCGCATTACTGATACAGTAGCAAGAAAACATATTCAATTAATACACTACAGCAGACAGCAATACTGGACTCTCCAATCCAATCGGCTTATAGAGCATCTAATAGCGTACGAGGAGGAAGGATATTGTGCTAATTTGTCTAGTCTGTGGAGCGCTCTGACAGCCCCATTGATGCTGACATCTCTTTAACATGAGGTTAGTGGGTGTTTGGCCTCCCTTCCAGCCGTTTGTGAGCTGCAGAGCCTGGGAATGATTAGGCCTGGGAGGGCAATTAGCCTGAGCATCGCTGGGCTAAATATAGTCCGGCTTGGCCCAGCTCTGCTCCTGGGTCATATCCACAACACAGCCTCCACGCAGGCATGTTAGTTCAATCTGGATCCCGTTTGTTTTATGACTGATGCGAAGGCTCAGCTGACTCAGACGAGATAACATAACTCAGCCGTCGATCAGGCGTCTCGGGAGGGAAGTGAGTGAGTGGGAAGGAGTCGTAGAAGAAAAAACTACAGGTATGACGTTTGAAAAGGAAGCACATGTTGAACTCAATAGTCGGAGCAGCATGTTCCTGAAGTTGACTGACTCATATCTATTTATTCCATCACGCTTTGAATGTACAGGCAGCGCTCTGCTGTCTTAGAATCAAACCTAACAACCTTCTTTCACAAGAAACACTGTTTTAAAAAAAAAAAAAACACGGTTGGGAAAACACGCTTTTCCCACAGCCTTACTCCAACTAAACGGAATGCAAAGAAAGAATGCGTTCCCATCTCACGGCTCCCTGCCCCTCCAGTCCCCGTATTTCCCACCCCCTGTGAGAGATTTTATCCCTAAAAAACAGGAGGTTCGCCCACTCGTTCACCTGGGACAGCTCTTGGACGGTGGAGGCAAGCTAGAAGGTTATAGGAGCCTGGGAATGTTTAACATCAAGAAAGCAATCAGAACGTAGCTGGAGCTCTGGGACTTAGACAGGAAACATGGAGAGTAACCCCTTCCTGCCTGAGAGGAAAGAGAGGAGGAAGTGATATGGGTTATGTGAACAATTTCTACTGTAACCTGAAAGGGAGCCTGTTGGCATTCATAGGAATGCTACAATGTTAAGTGCTAAATTTAGCCAATTTAGATTAAGACATATAAGGAACCTGAAAAGTTTCACTTCTCTTGCAAGTAACACTTTTTGGCTGTGTTCAGAAAGGTTATTCCTGCAGACCCTGTGACAGGAAAATCACAGAAAGAAAAAGGTAGTAGCCATGTTACTCAACATAGACTCAACTTCAATTTCCCCATCACTGACCTGACCTGGTGTATCTTTCGGGAGAGTGTATAGACTGAGGTGAAACACAAGTGGTAATGTTCCGCCGCTGCACAAATTGCACACGACAGCTTAGGAAACAGGGGTTTGCTTTCTACCCTGAGCAGAGAACACTTATTTAAGCAAGTCGAACTCTAAGAGGTTATTGTGACTGGGCTAGGCAAAAGAGTTCCACACACAACTAAACATACAGAGGAGTACCACTAAACAAGACAAATAGTCTACAGGCACACTATCGGCCATGTCATTCATACATGCTCACTGTAAAGTAGTGCTGGGCGGTATACCAGCTCACACTGAATACCGGTGTACATTTTTAAGATTTAGGATAAGCAACTGGAAAGCCGCTGAGATCCGGGAGATGCTAGCGTCTCCTCTGTCATTTTTGGTCATACCGCCCAGCACTACTGTAAAGGAAACCAAACTGCAAGAATAGATCAAAGCTGAGGTCCAAAGTTTGAGCAGTTGTTGCCGAGGCTGATTTCGTAATCTTCACACAAACAAAAACAACAGGGTTTCTGTGATCGGGACTTAGTTACTAGGACTTCTCCTGAAAAAGCACAAATTTGTCGGCTACTTAGAAAATAATGTGGTGTGAGCAGGGGAGATGACTAAGATTAGATACATTAGGATCTGTCGGCTCAGCAGGTGATTACACAATCGATCGTGCCATACATATTCCCTCTATATGTCAAATCATCACGTTCAGCTGTCAGGAATGAGGACAACTTTTGAGTTTTTACATCCGTCACATCGGGCTGAATTAAGTTTTCACCTTCACTACCTGCAATGTGTGTGTTAAGCAAGTAAGGTTTTATATCATCGCGTGTTGAATAGATTGTGCGGCGTCCACAAGTATCTGCACCAAACATTATGGCAATCATGCTATAATCATATTGTTCATTCAATAATCGATGATCAACTTGCTTTACTCATTGAAACATTTGACCTGCCGGTGGCGCTAGAGGAAAGGTCATAGGGTCGACAGGCTAAATCTTCTGGGAACCATCAATGTCTGTGAAAATGTCACGGTAATCCATCCAGCCATCACAGTAGCTAAATAGAAAAACACTAACTGTAGCGTACTGTAACTGAAATATGCCCCTTTTAGAAGTGGTTCATTTCTCTGTACTGTGGCGTCTAACTTCAACATCTGACTGAGACATTAACCGTTTACATGACATGAGAGAGGACTCCCGCGAAGAATTCTACTCAAGCAGCCGTTCAGTGAAGAGATGTAGGATTTAAAAAGTCAACACACTAGGCGACAGCACCACCTAAATATTGCCACCCAGAAAAGGCCCACTGGCCTTAATCCCAGCCATAAATCACATCCAGTGTGCACCCACTATATGAAATTCCCTGTAAGCTCTAACATTATGGCCATACCCATAGATATCCTTGAAGCTTGTAGCAGCAGAATAAAAGTGGAAAATACATCCATCATGAAGAGAGGTTATTTTGGCGGTGTGCGGTGATGATAAAACTGTGGACATGCTCAGTGCCCTGTTTATAAACTGTTTGTTAATCTATCATTTGCCACAAGAGGAATGAGATAACAATATGGTGTGGTTTACAGTCGGCGCTCCCGCCGTGGAAAGATCGAAGTGTGTCCTTGGACTGACATTATTTATTGAAATACATTCACTTAAGCTGAAATATGTATAGCGAATGCATTATGAACAGTGCTTCTGATGGAGCAGAGAGCGCTTTAACTCGCCGTAACATTGGCTTGCTCTTTTCAACAGATGTCCCTTGTGTGACACGCGGCGGGGATAATAGAGAGGAAAGGGTCTGAACGCTTTAATCTACCCCTTTCATGAATGGAAGGGATTTCCTTTTGATGGCCTATTTGAATGTATAGACAATTTAGAGTCCTTCTCCCAGCAGCGATTCTGATCTTAATTACTTCGTTAATTAGCTGTGATTCACGGGGAGAAGCCTTGCCCTATCCAGAGTCCCTCTGCATTGCTTAGGGGGCTTCTCAAAAGCCCTCACATCCTCGTATTTTAGAGCACCAATCCTGCACTTGTGACACTGATTTGCAAGTCTTCCTTTGCTGAAGGTGGGCTTTTTTTCCTCAAATGTCAGCAAACCCCATAGAGCTCCGACTCCCTTATTCTACCGCCTGAGGAAAGCGGACCAGATCAGACCCAGCCCCCCTTTGCTGTAGACTTATATCACACGGCCGCATTCCACAGATTTATGTTTATCGTTTTCCAATGAAAGAGGGACAGCCGGTGCAACATCCTGCATGCTCCCTTTCGCTGTGTGATAAATATGGCGCCCTCGCTCTGGGGGCCGCAACTTTGCAGATCGATGGAGCATTTAGCTAATCACAAAAGAAAGCCATAGCAAAAAGAATAAAGAGGCTTGTCATAAGCAGGAGGCAGACAAACAATCATGCTTATCATTTGCTTGTGAGGTTTACTTATAAAACTGCCCCAGAGGAGTCATCACTCATCAAGGTGGATCAAGCGTTTTCTTGTACAACAGGCAGTGCAGAGCATGCAGTGCAAAAGTAGGTGTTTTGACATGCAGGCTAGCTTGAGAGAACAGCCGGCCAACTGAAAGAAAAAGGTAAGGTCCAGCTGAGGCAGCTGCTTGCTATTACCCCCCCACCCCCCTGGCAGGAAATAAGCAATCATTTAGTACTGACAGGTACACGCTGAAGCAATGCTATCTCTGCTCTCAAACCAACCAAATCATGGATTACACAAGTTTAGAATTAACCTTAAGCCTCTCAAGTATCTCAGCCAAGGTTTGTCAGTTTTATACCTTGCAGTGTGAGCGTATTTTTTCGTAAGTAGGATAAAACGTGCGCACACACATGAACATATGTGAGAGAGATTTTACTTTGAACAGCAAAGAGAGTATCAGCTCACACGAGCAACGATATCAGATGTACAAACCATCTCTGTGTGTGTGAGTGCGTGTGTGTGTGTGCGCGCGCACGTGCATGTGCGTGTGTGTGTGTGTGTTTATGTACTTTCTTTCTGAGACAGAAAAAAACACATGAAGGCAAACAAAGAAAAAGCTCTCCTCAAATCCTCCTCAAACATGTGAGGTGCTTTTCTGCTCGTGAAAAGCAGCAATTTAGAGGTCTCCGGTGAGCTGTAGAGGGCTTAGCGTGTCCAACTGGATCTGGAGTGTAGCTGCAGACCTGCCTTAATGCACTGCCAGGTCACCGTAACCATGTGAAAATGGCAACACAAGGCCAGTATGGCTGCTTGTATCTTGGGGCACAGAAACAAGGTGGCAGCACAAGCAAAAAGCTAAGAAAGTCCAGACCAAATGCCACTACCCTCAGTGCCACACGGGCATGGTGTTCAGCTAGGATAACCAAACCCGACAGCAAATAAGACTTCTTCAAACAAAACTTAAAAAAAACAATAACTTGATAGCGGTTCACGTGTAAGTTCTAAGAAATGGACAGAATTTGAAGGCGGTTCCAAATCTACAGGGTCACTACTATCTGCTGCCCATTATACTCACGGTGGCCATCTTCAGATGCAACGACAAACTGCGGTTAGTAAGTAGCTCAGTTAGCCATGGAGCTAAATGGCTGACAGGAGTCTGCCCGCACCACTACTTTGGATGACGGTGGGGAGACACGGCTCACTTCGGCTGGGCTCAGCAGCCTACCAGTGAACAGAGCTTGACGCCAGACTGGGACTGAACAAAGCCTCTGAGAACATTAGATGCGTTGATGAGTTTAAACGTGTTTACGTTATTTGTATGAAATGTATTTTAGAGGAGTTAAAAGGCATTAAAATGAAATAAAAAATAAAGAAACCCAACCTAACTTTAGCATGGCAAATGAGACTGTGCCAAGGCAGTGGAAGGGCCAACTAACATGCCCACGTACATGCAGTCAGCTCTGTTTTGTCTGTGACAGCTCTAAAGGCCCTGAGGCTCAGTAGCATTTTCTCCATCTACAAACAGCTCTGTTTTTCCAGCCCCAGATGTCTCATTACTGTAAAACAAGCAGAAAGATGAGCGACATACAAGCCGCTGGCCCACAGTTCTGCCTCCCTTTCAATTAGAAAGGATTAGCCTAGCCTGAGCGGGCCTTCCTGTGCGATATGTTACCTTGCATTGCACAGGACAGCCATATGTCAGACCTAAATAAATTACTGAGGAGCTGGAAGCTTGGCGATATCTGAAAGGGAGTTATGGCTCCACTAGAGTGCACAACAGGCTTAACAGGAGGAGGATGCTGTAGCCTCTATAAAACTTTACACTCTATGAGAGGGCATGGGCAGAGACGCAGGTATACACCTTCCCTGCCTCACTCTCATAAATTAGACCTATAGGATGCCACAATTCCTCAGTAGATTTAGTAGTTTTACTCAGCCTGCATTAATCAAGTGATAAAGGCAAGCCAGTGAAATTTCTGCAGTGTCAAGCTTTGGCTAAGCCAACTGGACAGAGCTCATACTGTCCCATGGCACATACTGGAGGAAGAGAGACCAAACTTAACGGGATAGTGAGGCCCTCATACCGCTGCCTGCATCACTCACTTTTATGAGAATAGGGCGGCGTGGGGTTTAACAAGAGGTTTTACTCGTCAAGGGAACCGACATTACATAACCATAAAACAATGAGGTCCACAAATCACCAGTTGACTTGTGACGCATGGTAAGGCCGGGCTTTTGCAGCTCACAACCCAACCCTGCTGTTTAACTCTTGTGATGGTTGCTGTAAGAGTGAGAACAACAAAAAAGCGTTTTAATGAAACCTATTGATTCTACAGTGTAATGGAAGCAGGGTTTCTGCTCGCGTTTGCTTCACCCCCCCCCCC
>OMLP01018879.1:7212-18635 GCA_900302685.1 Spondyliosoma cantharus
CCCCCCCCCTCCCCTTTACGCAAACTGGATTTTTTATTTTTTGCCCTCCCTTGTTTACTTTCACATGACAACAGGTTAACGGAGGACGTTGCAAAGAAGATGAGTTTTCATGTGGATAAAATGCTTTCATTCTTTTGAGAATCACCGCAGCCGGGAGCCACAGATAGACGAGCGATGGCGAGTAAAACAGGGAGACAAAAGTGCGGCAGAGAAGCGCAATGAAACAAATTGTTTTTGTGATGCTGTTTGGAATGGGCCCGCAAGATTCAAACAAAACACAGCACTTATCCGTGCATTTGATCAAAAAGCAAGTGCTGGGACACATAATGTTTAACCTACATACCCCATCGCCGGCGATTTCCACCAAGAATGTCCCTCTTATCTGCTAATAGACCTTGATAATCCCTCACACACGCATGTACTGCACAGTGGCAGCTTCTAATGAATACTGAATGAGGGACGGGTCTGCTAGAAACCCACAGATAGTTCATACTACTGCATGCGTGGAGAGTCAGGGCTGTTAGGCTTCATGGAAAATGCAAGATTTAGGTTTGTTCAAGCCGGTCAGGACGCACACAGCAAACCAAATGGAACATCGATGACTCTGAAGGTTGCAGGACTCCCCTCGCTCGATAAAAATCCCAACTGTCTAACTCGACGTCGAATTTCCAAGCTTAAATATACAATCTTCTATATTTTACTGTATCCTTGAGCGCAGTTTGGCCAGATTTAAATACTTACATGAATCACGACCTCCGTGGCGTCAACAGCGGCTGACAGTGATTTGATTTAATCAGTTATCGTCAGCAAACAAAGAGCGGCATGGGGATGAATCATCCGAGGCTGGTTGCAAATCACTGAGAGGGGAAGTTACGCACAGCACAACCTGAATGTCAATGTGCCACAGTGCGATTAAAACACAGAAGAGTTTCTCCCTTAAAAATGAGGTGTGCTTTAAAGTGTCACAAGATCAAATTAGTGCCAATCAGTCAATTAACTATGAGTAATGTCTGAGGGGAAGTGGAGAAAGTGCAGGCTCCGAGGGATTTGGGCAAAAAAACAGAGAGAGAGAGAGATTGTAGAGGACCAGTAGTGGAGTTCAGCAGTGTGACCATATCCAGAAAATTAGATTAACTGAATTAGAGGGATTAGATTGACTACAGCTGGATTGGACCTGATGCCTCTAAGAAAAGGGGAAAAGATAGAGGGAGGGGGAGAGAGAGAAAGAGAGAGTGAGAGGAGGAGGGCCGACAAGTGAGGAGGATAGCCGGGAATGTAAAGAAGTTTCTTCGGGAGTTGGGTTGGAAAAAGTCGTATTGCGGTAGAGAGAGCGGAGAGAGGAGAGGAGGGAGAGAAAACAGCTCAGCAGGTTTGGTCATCCTGGGTAACTTTTTAGGGGCTGGCACTGGAAGCGAGCATCTGACGCTGTCGCGGCCGGTCCTCGCATCCATGAAGGTTCAGCCGGGTTCTTCTGCTCCACGGGACTCTGCTTAAGCTGCAGTGCCCCTCAGTGGTTAAATATGGACATGTGTGCTGAGCCTTTGAGCATGATATGGTCCTGTCATGAGGCCATAGAGAGGACATGAACAACTGCACAGATCTCAAAATAAATATCACAGGTGATATGATTTGCCTTGATGCGATTATTCCTGTCTTTTAATTATTATCATTGTCACGACTTGGTGCACAAGTGCCAATCCTTTTTCTCCATCATCTGGCCTGTTTTGACCTCATCTCATCCTCCACCGCTTGGATACGTATGACAAGATGCCGTCGTTAGCCCACTATCCTGGACAGAACTATTGTCACGTATGAAAAACAGGTTTGAGCGTCTCATTGTGCAGCAGAGAAAGACAGAGCTCTAACCAGAGGGTGGATGAAGCCTAAATCAATGTGATTAATTCATGTTAATTGCTGCCCCCTGGTGTTAGTGCCGCAGTTGTCATTACTTTGCTGATATACACTGTTTCGGGCGCCGCCTCTTCGCCCAGGAGATGAATCTCCCCTGTCGATGGGGAGACAGTTACAAACTCCTGCTGCTTCACGGCTTCACACTGCGGTTACCTCCGGCCCAGACACAGCAAAGAGAGGGGGAGAAATCCACACTTACAATAAATCCCCTTGCTACCCCCGCCCTTTCAATCCTCTGGCGGAATTTTGGACAATATTAACAAGGCTGTGGTGATGTATCAGAGGCAAACAGGAAGTGACAGATTTTGTTATGAATTCTCCCTCCTGCATATTCCACCGTGATTTAGGGGCTTCACGCTGCCTGCACTGCAAAACTGTAGGGCGTTGTCTGCATACTGATGTCCTGCTCACTCTCTGGATCACAGGCTATCCCTCACACAGCAAACAGAGGATGCTATTGAAACTCATAAAAGGTTCCTGCAAATAGGCTCAGTATCTGTAACAAGCAAGTCGACGACTGAGGCGAGGATTCAGGCTGAGCTAAATAAAAAAAAATCGAGGCTGATCATGTTTGATGATGTTTAATTCTTCCCTCTCCTTTCGAAGCACACACACACATACATACAGCGCAGTTCAGAATCTGAATCAGCCAATACCACAGATCAATGTAAACAGAGGCTAACTGGAGCTGATACGCAAGGATGATTAATGGCCGGCGATCAGTCAAACCCAATGCCATGATTTTGGGATTTATGTGTGCGTGCATGTGAATTCTATTACCCTGCTTATCCTCAATCAAGGCCCAATCCATTCGGTGTTTTGTCACGAATATCATCTAACTATATTTTTCCTCAGTAAGCTTGTACTTGATTCACAAAAAACGCAGACAAAGAAAAACACAGGCGAAGCAGGAATCTAAAATAGGCAATAACTTCTTTTGTTGGACTATATATTGTCCCAGAAGTATTTGTGATAAACAATAGTAATCTCATTTTAAGACCATTTTATCCCACTAATATATTAATCCAACACACGAGCATAATAATGCAGAAACACCCTTTTTGCAGAGCAAACCAAAAATGCTACGGCGGTGCGACCGAGTCTTGTAATGGTATGGCAATATTTATTATTAATTTATTTGCACTGCCTCTGATGCTTCTTTGCATTACTTGTACTATGACATTCAGAACAGTTGACATGTACACCTTTTATGGTATTTTTAATATACGGTTTATACACCTACTTCCCTCACACATGCTACTGTACAGCTGTACTATTCAGCATCCTTTATTTTCTAACTTGAATCTAATTTTCCGGTTGTCCTAGTTTCATACTGTATGTCTATTTCTGTGCAATACACTGACAGCAATGTAAACCAAATTCAAATTCCTTGTATGTGTCAAGTACACGTGGCCAGTAAAGCCGATTCTGATTCTGAAAACTAGTTATTGCTAGTTATTTCGATGTCATGTTTGCTAACATCATGATGTCAAAACTGTTGTTTCTTCACATCCGCTTGATCATTTTTGAATGTTTTCAACTAAAATGATGTTATTATTATTATTTATTATATATATGTTGGACCTTTAAGTTCAAATCCATTTGTGTCTTTTGCATGAAAATACAATCATTTCCACACAAACAAAGTGATATATGTTTCTGCCTCAATGAGATCCTGGGTCATTTTGTACTGTTACTACAACTGAAGTTACCAGACAGAAAGCATGAAGAGCAACCCATGTTAGCGCCGCACCTTTTGGGTGTGAATAGCTGTAACAGCCCCCCCGAGTGATATACGTCCTCAAAAGGGGGCAGAGTGACTCACGTGATCACCTCGCCAATGCAATGAAGGTGAGAACATTGAGCGCTCCCAGAAGGGGGAAAGATTGCATGTCACCAGTTGTTTGAAGCCAATCTGTTTCTCCAGTCAAGTCAATAACGTAACAGCTGGATACACTGGAGGAGTGGGCCGCTGGATCAATAACGATGCCACATCATACCGTGAGACTCCTGCACACAGGGAGCTACATACAAAATCACTTCATTCTTCTCTATACTGTGTGTTCTCAAGGCGTAAAGGTGGTAAAGACATCAGCATGTTCTTTTCTTTCAGGTTTACAAAAACTGCAAGCATCCCTAATGTTTTGCACCTTGTCTAACAACAGTAATCCCGTGTATAATGTATTGTGACCATAAATGGCATAAATAAAGGTCCACGAGGAAGTGGGTCACTGCAGATCTTTTACCCTCCATCCCCGTTTGTCTCCTGAAACTACAGTAGTCTTGTTTCCAGCAGGAGCTTAAGGTGGTATTTATACTCCCTGTAAGAAGAGAAGATGCCTCTGTGCCTTCCCTTCAGCTCAAAAATATCTCTTGAGGTTTATTAATAAACACAACAAAACTGTGTAAGACACAGACTTACACTTTACACCAAAGCTAAGCATAATATAAAAAAAACAAACAACTTAGCGTACACAAAGGGAGTAAAATTCTGACCCACATCTACAAAAAGAGGAAGAGTCGTAATGAAGATAAAAGTGTGAAGAAGTGAGGCGCGCGAGGTGGATACGTATCAGGATTATGAATGATGATTCCAGCACGGCTGACATTGCACTCCACGGGAACTCAAAGGCAGAGGGGAGAATGGGAGGCCCGATTTAGAGCAAGCAGCTGTTGTGCACTTCAGCCTCGCCACACATCTGCCAAGTCACTGTGGGCGGGGCGCCGAGGTGACTTCACAGTCAGTCTCTGCGTCACTCTTACATCAAAATCAAATTCTCTCTGTTAGCAGATTGCTGTAAGAATCACTCATTGGACATACCATGGTCACCTGCATAATTGAGGGGGCGCACTATTGATGAGTGACTTTGAACTGAAAAGGTCTTCAGATGTGCTGACTCAGGGTGTGGCTCTCGTTTCTTGGTGCCATGTGACTACAAGAAGCTCAGTTCAGTCAAGCTAAATAATGTGTTGTTAAGGTAAATGCTACGTTGCATAAGATCCATGCTGCCATTTTCCATTTTAAGTTATGCTTTGCTACAGTTTTTGTATTTTACCGTTTCCGCTGAGACAAGGCACTAGAGAACGTGCAATAAGTCACATCCTTTGGACTTTGGCTGTTCCTGACCATGTGAAAAAGTTTTCTAGCACGATCTCTTAGTGGAAATAGTTTGTGGAGCTCCTGTCCGGACACATTGCTCTGGATCACACCCTCCAGGACACCTGAGGGACAAAAACAATATCCTGCCGATGTTATTAAACTTTTGACTTTGGGGTGAAATCCAGTCCTGACTAATAGGACTACTCAGGAATCATTTCAGAGATTTGTATGTGATAATGAGAAATAGAGGTACAGTCCCAATTCATTCGGCCTTCTCACCCCTGGGTGTAACTTGTAATTACTCCTGTGGAGCTTTGGGGAGGGTTGGCAGATTAAAAAAGGAGTTGCCCCGAGGCAGGCCAGCCAGCCAGTTAGTTAGCGAGGCAGCCGCTGAGCCTCTCTTGAAGTGACACTAACTCCGCGGCTGACAAGAATGTCAATGCACCTCTCAAGGTGACACCTGGCTGGACACATTCTCCAGTCCTTTTCTATGATCACAGAAATAAGGAGCTACGGCACAGTATGTCACCCACACCAGTCATGCATGTGAAAAATAAAATCTATCTGAATTAGTAATGAAGGTACAACGTTGAGGTACTTGTACTCTGAATATAAGGCTGGATGGAATGGCCTTAAAGTAATATACCAATGTTTTTTGGCCATATACACGATATATTTACCTCCATATTTTGAAATCTTTGATATTGATGTTGCAACAAATCAGGGATTTAATGAGGGAACATATTCAGTGTGTTCGACATTACATCTACTTTACTATTATTGATCAGAAATCTCATTAAGTTTAGAAAATGTAATTTTACTGTAATGTAGCCTTTAAAGTCAAACTTATGCCATATCATGATATAACAAAATATCCAAATTCTGAGACGATATGGTCTCAAATTGTGATAACAATATATATCGTATATATTGACCAGACCAATTTGAGTATTTCCATTTTTGTAGCGTTAAACCTCTGCTTCACTACATTAGGAATATTGTGTTTTCCACTCCACCACATTTGTTTGAGAGATAAGCTAGTTAGTATACTTTTGCAGATTAAGTACCTTAAAAACAATTAACAACTCATCAAATATGGTGCAGTTTTGTTTTAGATAGAACAACCCATCAGTATGTAAAATAAACAAAATGACCAGATTGATGATAATAATGCTTATACTTGTAATAATGTAACAATAATATATAATATTGCCAGAGACACCCATACAAAGAATGGTGTTCTTTTTGATACAATAGGTACATTTTTCTGGTAAAAACATCTTAACTAGCAGTGTGTAGTAGTGGCATTTTAAAGCACTAATAAATGCCTTAATCTGCATGATATTGTACAATTTCTAGGCCATTTACTAAGAATAACCTTCTAATTTCTGCTTATTGATAGTGAGTAAATTTGTTGTGCAAGAATTATGATCTCACTTTGCTAAGCATTGGCCTTATGAGGTGGTAGATCCACAAGAATAGTCCCTCTCTCTTGGTAAATGTTCCTTTCTTAAGTAACAAAACCAAAAGTAACAAAACCAAAAATTATAAGTGTTAATAGTGTCCAAATAATTGTAAATGAAGTCTTTCTGAATTGGAATATGACAAATAAAGTCATATGACTAATAAAGAGTTAGTATGATACTAATATGCATGCTGTGTTAGCCACTTTTACAGAGCAATCTTACATTTTGGACTTGTAAAGTAGCAGTTTTCTAGAGTTGGATTACTGCAAGCATGCAATGAAAGGTCTATGAATACTTCTTCCACCACAGATAATATGCAGCATTTATATCCAATACAGAGAGAGGTAATTCTATGTGCAGGAGAAGAGAAAACACCCACACACCATCCTTTTACTTGTAATGAATTTTGGCCTATGGATATTTCCTCCTACGCACCTGTCTACAGGAAGCTGAGGGTGTGCATGAGCCTTCACAGTCAGATATTATTCTATGGAAAGAAGGCAAGTACGAAATATCACTAACATCTTTATATCCCCAAGGCTTCTGCTGGTATGTGTTGTGCTCCGTTTGCAGGTTTAATGACTTCACTTCCCACTTTGCTCTGTCCCACTGTAACTCAAGCTCCTGCCAAGACATCCACTGTAGCAATTACCGCATATTGAACAGCTTTCAATCAGTCGTTAACCGACGCCTGCGACCCGCAATCAATGCATACATTACGCTGAGATTACACGGTAATAATCAGCTGTAATAATCAATAAACTATCAGGCAATAAAGCTGGCTGACAGAGTTGATTGGTCTTTGTGTGAGGCTATGGCACCCTCCGGTGGTGTAAAAAGGTAATTTAACCATCACTGGTGTACATGTTAAATGCAAAGTGTAGATTTTTCATCACTTCAGTGAATCAGGTTACAATTTAAGAGACAAATAATGACTTCCAGGTGTTGAGACATAAGCCAGAATGTGTGTTGTGAGGGAAAGAGCTGAAAGATTAGAGGTAGGTTTTAAGAAGGGGGCCAGGAGTGATTCACAGCAGTTGGCAGAGTGAGTAATGGTAGCGGAGTCCTGCACCGGGGCTTTTATGAGGTACTTACTCCCCCCTCCTCTGCGGCACTAAAAGCTATAGATCATGTATTTTAGCGCTGCTACTATGCTTATGGCCCTTCTGCCCATCAGACTGCTCTGCATCATTAATTGGAAGATCAAAATAATATTAACAACTGGCAAGGAGAGGCGTGATAACAGATGTTTTGACAAGATTAATTCCTGCTCACCTGGCTCAGCTGTCATTGATAAGTCTTTTGTCCTTTCAATCAAAGCACAAAAGCTGTCGGGTATAAATACAATTAGCTCTACAAAAACCTATTATCTATGCCAGACCTGGCAGCCCATGAGCCAAATGCAACATTTTGATTATTTTATTCAGAGTCTAACTGGCCCATTCATTATTTATGTCTGTTGATACTCTTATTTCATCTGAGAGCTTTAATGAAGGCTGTTTAAGCAGGAGGGATTTAGGACAGTTGAACTGACAACCTACTTCAAAAAGGTGCATTCTCATTTTCTACATGCATTTTTGTATGCATAGCGACTGTTTTTCATTGTGAAAACTACTAAACAAAAGAGGAGAATAAATAAAAAGTTAAACTCCTCTACAGATCAGACACCGGGAATGTAAATGTTCAGCCTATTGGCACTTGACTGGGCCTGATCTTTACTACTCTGTGCTGGATCTACACGATATAAACTGCTTGTGAGGCTGGCAAAAATGTGGAAATGTGTATAAGACAAATGATGGGTTATCTTATCTAAAAACACAATTGAGTTAAAAATGATGACTACTTTCTATCAATTGGATTGCTTTTGTCAGTGGTACCACTATACGAGGTGCAAACCTAAACTAAACCCGACCTCAAGCAAGACGTTTGACTGCATTGAAAGCAGGGTAAAAAAAAAACCGGAGAAATCCAACAGATAAAGGTAAGTTTACTAGTTAGGGTAGACGGTACTCAGCCTTTAAAAACAGTATAATGGGAGCACCCTTTTAAGTCACCTGGTAGAGCAAATGCCCCTTGTACAGATGCTGAGTCTTCTGTAGCAGCCCAGGTTTGATTCTCTCTCCCCTTTCCAGCTGTCCTATACAAATAAAGAAAACTACCCCAAAAAGAAAATAAAACTAACAAAAATACTTACTATTTAACCAAGGGCTCACAAAGAGATTTTGAGCTGCATTATGGGAATAGCACGATCAAGAGAGTTTTGAGCTAAAGCCGTATTTGGGAATGAACCTCAGGCAGGATATCTCAGCCTTTGCGGCATCAACATCTTACTGGAAATGTACTAATCAATTGAAGCACTCCATCTACAGCCATATTTTGTGCATCATAAATCTTAGTACTGCAAAGCACATTTGGCTTCATAGGATGTAAATACTATGAGCCCCATAAGGTCAAAGTTCATTAGAGTTCAATCAATTCTACACAGCAGGAAATAAATCTGCAACAATGGACCTCAATGATGTAGAAATAAAACTTAAATGTATCAGCAAACATTACTTAAATTTTGTCATTCGAATACTCCTTTACTGCTCCATACTCATTGTATGACTACCCATTGACTTAAGAGTAGCAAGTCCCAATCATTGTCAGAGGTAATTGTGGTGGGCCAGGACTGCACACGTGCACATCTTGCATGCTACACACTCAAACACACACACGATTTAATTTTTAGTCTTCTCTATAGTGAGTCATCAACACTTGCTGCCTTATGGTAAATTGTGCAGACGGTGCCCTCTGCAGGGGAAAGGAAACAGTGCAATCTCAAATAAAGCTGTTGCACACACCCTTAATTTGACTGCAGTGCACTGCATGCTTTGTGAATATATTGGTCAAATAACGAACAAAGCAGTGCTGAGGAAACATTTGGCACAACTTGAAGAAGAGTGGCGTTTATTACTTTTTATTAGTAATGCACAGTTCTCTGCGGATGGTTGACAGAACTATGATATTAAAATATCTTAATATCCCTACTTTCTTCACCTACAATAATTCATTTAAACACAAACAGAATGTTGAACTAATTCAAACCTGGTGAAAGAAGACAGCAGAGGTAAGCATGCAGACAACATCGAAATATTTAAAGTCAGACAGCTCAAATTAGATAAAAGATACAAGTCGTATTTAGATGTCAGAATAAGAGGTTATAAGAATAATAATCCTCACTTTCTACTTCAACATACATTGACTTTTCCAAATTATTCTCTAAAGTGCAAACCTAACATGCAGTATTTTAATCATTTGAAACCAATACCTTAAAAACACTTTTCTTCATTGATCCTCTGAGGCAGTGTTACCCTGGGTTGCCACATTAAGCGTGACAGCATGAACACTCACAGGTGTGACATCAACAGCACAAGGCACTAATAAAGAACCATTTTTATTTGGATTGGACTTTATTTAACATCATACAGTATTATAGAGAATTGTGATCAGTGTGATAAGAGCATTGTTGAAGCATGAAGTGAGACTGAGCACATCAGACAGAGAAAAATTACATAACGACCCTGTGAGCTTGTGGCAGCAGAGAAAATCCATGTGAGTAAAACACACAAATGCAATAACAATGATGAAGAACACCTGACAAAAAAAATGTACAACTTCTGATTCCATTGTTTGATGGAACGGTTAAAGCTGGTTATAAAAATGACACTGTTTATACATATTTATGTATACTTTTTATTAAAACAATAAACATCCAAAGTGTTAAGAGAGAGGAATACAAGCACAGTAAACAGTTAGGCAACTGTAACGTTTCAGTATGAACTCAACAGTGCTCTGCAAGATAAGGTTGTCGGTGCATTATAACATCATGAATTATAAAATTTAAAATATAAAAAGGAATCAAATACATCTCGATTGTGAGCGTGAGGAAGCCAAAGTTACAGTCAGTGTGAGAGCAATGACACAAAAATAAACTACTACACACTGCTGCTGCTGCTATTTGAGATAGTTTCTCATTTATCTACCAGTATACACATCATTGTAATATCTAACTCAAGTTATACAAAAAGCATAAAGTGTGACTACTGAATGTTTAAAGTTGAGATACAGCCGGGAGTCATTTCAAAACAGCCCACGTTCATGGGACAAGTTAACTCTACAGACATTGAGATAATAGTACTAGCAGAATTACATACTTTGCTTTTTACAATGCAGAAGCTGGTTTATTGAACTGCCCCTGTCCTCCCTTCTAACATAAATTACTACACTTAAAAAGCCTATTTTTTTTTTAAAAGAGGGAGTTCTTCAAGTACACTTCCAGAAATGGTGGCAACTGTATTCCATGTAGTTTTGGTCGATCGTGAATGATAAACAAGTCTAAGGGAGGACTCAAATAGTCTGCCACCCAAACCACTCCAATCAGTCTCATATGCAATTTACAAAACAATATATTGAAAACATTTTTGACTAATACTGTTTGGACACCTTTGAAATGATGGCGAGAAGAACAGATCGAAAGACTGCAATGTCCAAGAATCAAAGGAGGGAAGAAAACTTGGATATATTGATATTCAGGGGGAGAGTTAATGCTGCTTTCTCTACAGATGAGATCATTTCTGTTCACCTCACATCTCACAAATGTGTTGCCAAAATATTTATGTGGGTACAACCAAAAAATCATCAGGTATGAAAATCAAGGTTATCTTCAGGTGTGTGTTATATATTTGTGATGAGATGGTCCTTCACCCATAAATCAGACTGCATAATCACAGCAGTGCTCATAAATGACTCTCAACAATTAATAACCTGTGAGATGAGCTGTTCCTTGTCTAGGACTGATTACTGATAATGACTTGCCAGCATGTGTGCACTCGCATTAGTGATGGAGCCCATGAAGAGGGGAAGTGTTTGGAGTGGCCGTGGTTATCCAATACGTAGCGTTGTTT
>OMLP01018879.1:18969-42081 GCA_900302685.1 Spondyliosoma cantharus
AACCCTATGAGCTGAAAGACTTTGGTAAAATGCAACAGCAAGCATGTGAACATGAGAAAACAGATTTATAGAGCTGCAACAATTAATCCTTTAGCTTTCAGCTAACAAATCAATTGATAACGTTTATGTAGGTCGATTAATCGGTTAGAGTAGATCTTTTTAACCAAATACAGCAAGATTCTGATTCCAGCTTCTTTATTCCACCATGACAGTAAAATGAATATCTTTGGGTTCTGGACAAAACAAGACATTTAAGGAAATCACCGCAGGTGTTAATACTGATTCCCAGAATTTACCATTTTCTGACATTTTATGGAGCAAACAACTGAAAAATATGGTGCTGAGGGTCTATTATACAGGTGTTGAATCAGGAAATGGCAAGGCAACTTAATTTATCACATTAACAAAGATTCTAATGGGCCCAACTGGAGACTCGTTAGAGAGATGACCACCAATATAATACACAAAGCCACAGGGAAAGGAGACGCACACATCCACACGAACATGCATTACACACATATAGAGTACGGAGCTTGATTTGAGTCTGTTGCTGTAGAATGATGAGAACTGAAGTCTACTGATCAAACAAGAGGGGGCAGCAGTGCATCACACAGAAATAAAGAGCTGTGATTAAAGCTGAGCAGCGCAGCTGAATCGGCTGCTGTAACAGTGAGGTGCAGAAACAGGATTGCCGGACTGAACTCGGAGGAAAAGAGTCAAGGTGACCCTCTCACAGTATTGCACTTTGCTATAATTTGAAAATACACTGTGTGCAGGGGTCTGACAATACATGCTGATAAGTTGAAAAAATAGGAAGAAGTCAAATCCCAGGCGAGCCATGATCAAAGTCATCCTCAGATAGAAATGAAATGGATAAAATACAGACGGTCAAAGTTAACACAGGGCTTCAGACATGCAGCACTATGAGTTTTGATGATAATGCTGGAAAAATGACTAGTTATAACACGTATAATATGAAAGCTAATAGCAGCAAGTGAGATGAGAAGCACTGGCACTTGAGTGATTCTTCACAGGGGTTCTACAGTCATTCCCTTCTGAAACCACCAGACCTGAGGCGTTTTTTTCTGCTTATCACAGTTTTTGTAATTCATCACGGTGGGGAAGCTCATCTGTGAGCCGTAAGAGGGCCGTGCATGGCTCTTGAAATGTCTTTCAATTATCCCACCATCCCTAGCACGGTATTATGCATCGCTCTTAGATAGCACATGTCTATCAGCACACTAACAGCTTGACGCTGCAGCAGCAAATCCAGGCATGTCTTATATTCTGTGTACTATTAGAAAGACAGTTATGAGGATCATTATCAGGTGTGCGTGTAACAAAGCAATAGACTTTTTTTTTCTTGTGTTTTGCCATAAAAATCATATTATGCTAATAGCCTCATTAAACCGTATGCAATTAGTTTTCCTGAAAAAAAAAAAAAAAGAGACATGGGATGGATAGAGGATAAGGGGAACACCCTATAAAGAACTACAAAAGACAGTAAATGAGGAAGAAAGAAAATAAGAAAATAACTATCATCTTCCCAGAGTAGAGAGAGGCACTGCTGAGAGTCGCAACGAAGCAACATATATAAATATTCTCATGTTTAAGTGAAAAGTTTGACCTTTTGGAAGCACGTAAAATGATGAGTAGATATTCCATAACACACGAGGTGAGACTTTGTCACAAAGCATCGTAGTAAGGCCCACCCTGAGGTTATGCACTTTACTGTATCCTGCTAACATATCGCCTCACCTTGTGTGCAGTGACAGCGAACTGTTCAGCACTGTTCATCATGTCCGCCGTCTTCTCTTCGGTCCGACCTAATCGCTCGCCACGCTCATTCAGAGCCTGGCTGGCCTTTTGTACGGCACTCGTCACGCTGTCTGCAGCTGTGTGTAGTATACTGTTACCTGCAGATAAGGGTTTGGGGAGGAGAGGAGAAAGATGGAGCGGGGAGAAGCGAAGAAGAAAAAGTAAAGGAGTGAAAAGACAAAAAGAGGAAAAGAAATTGTTATTTCGTGGGTGTGACAAATAATTCAGTGACATTAGATGGGTGTAGTTTAATCAGTGACCCTGAGCATTAGTGTTAATGATGAAGGACAAAAAACGTGAATGTCTTCACATCAGGTGCGACGTGGGAAGCTGGCTAATGAGATTTCTCAAAGCTGATTCACTTCAATGAAAGATCAAGTGAAATTAACCTTTTCAAACTTCAAAGTATGCAGCAGCAACACGTGTGACACCAGATTTAATGTCTCTTTTTAAGAAAGTATGTCACTCCTAGTGACCTTCAGCGCTGCTTGTCTTCACGCTTGAATTTTGTGATCACTCTCCTCTTTCCTGTGTAACACAGAGGGGATATGTGGTTGTCTGGAGACCCAGTAGTGGATATAAGACAGAGAACACATCCTCCGATAGCCGTGGCAGCCCTGCGGATGTTTCCTCTGACAAGCCATTAATCTACCACACGTCGAGAGCGCTGCTGTTCTGCACCACGCTAGCAACCAGACCAGCAGCAGCTATCTTCCCGCTGCTTTCTCTTTATTGGCAAAACAGCTGCATTGTTCCAGTGGGGTATAATCTGTCATTTTATGTAGATGCATATGATGGCAGCGTGTGCAAAATGTGCACTGGTTTTGAAGTTGTGAACTGAAACCTTAAATTTCCTGAGTCTGTGGTGATCCAGGTCCTGACAAGTCATTTTAATTACAACACCAAAGCAGCACCGCAGGGTTCACAATGACAAATTAGAAAATTATTAGGATGGCTATTTGGTCTATTTTAATGTATATCTTTAGGGTATTAAGGTTTAACATGGTTATTACTGTCCGTAACTTCAAAAAGTGAAAAATGATAGAACAACACAACAAACTCCCAGAGAAAAGATAAGCTAGATTCGATTTTCCAAGCTCTATATCCTCACATCCTCACAGTAAATGAGTTTGAGGAGGAGAAACAGGCCGAGCCAAGCATGAAGCTACCGCCTGTATTAAGACCTGACAAGCCTGATTCTATCTGCTCCCACAGGAAAACTACAATATAGTGAGTGTACGTCCCGTGGCATCAGAGCAGGTAGGCTGAGTGACAGATAATTGGGACGGCTCTCCTGCAGTGGGTTATATGACAGCACAAAAGCAGATGACGAGGCCAGCTGGTGTTCCCTTGAAAATAAGTTAACTTGATAAAAGTCAAAGCAGTTTGTGTAGAGATACGCCTGTGTTGCGAACACACAGATGGGTGTGCATACACACACCTGCGCTCACAAAAGGAAATGGAAACACATGAACACAAGACTCAGCTTTCCAGAGATGCCAGTAAATGAACCACACACTGCCACAGGCCACAGTGAACATAGCAAACACATCTGGACGAAATGATGGAAACTTTAAATATCACAATACAACGCAAATATTTATTTTCTTAACTACAACAGGGACCCTGTTGCCATTAGCAAGGCAATGTTCAAGTGTAATTCTTGTACATTGTAAATGTGGATTCTGGTTTACATTAACTGAAAAACACGTCTCCTCTGCTTCGAGCTGTAAAAAAGAAAATCCCTTTCTCTGTGGAGCTTCACCAGAGATGATAAGACCTTTTCACCTTCAGACAGATTCCTCTTAATCCTCTGCTTCTCCGGAGGAGCCCGGGGAGTAATACTCCCATCATCCTTAATGTAACCCCCACCCTTCACAACCCTTCCATACCATGCACTCAAAGAACATCTTCCTTTATTTGTCTGCACACCACTTTCCTTTTCTCTGGTGCCTTTTTTCCTTCTCCATTCTGAGAGATCAGTGGCGGGTTGCAGCGTGGGCTCCCCCAGTGGAGAATGTAATTACAGAGAAGGATGGGTGGAGACATTCTGGAGAGCTTATGAAAGGGCTGCAGCATCAGGAGCTGAATGAAACATGTGTAGGAGTAGATTATGTTATGTAGCGCTATCGTTATGATCCAAACCCTGAGCCTGAGTGGCTCTTAACTTAAAGTGGGAGCTGGTCAGCCATCACTGTTATCAGTGGGGATAGCAGCGGCTCTTTTATGATACTTTGAAGACAGAACACATTCTGCATTTTAATGACGTTAATGTTGTACGGGTAAATCTGAAAGGAGAGCTTTTTGTTGCACTGTTGATTGAGCTTGACCTACAGTACCAAACCTAGTACACACCTCTCTCAACAATGCAGGAGGAATTTTGTTGCTATACTCTATGACAACAATTGAGACTGAACAAAGGCAAGATGTATTTTCACAACAATGTCCTCTAGAAAATACAAACTATGAACAAAGACGTACATAACAAGGAACCGCTCAACATCAACCCATTCTTTCCCAATTCTGCTGTAAGCCTTAGATTACCGGCTAAAGAAAATAAGATGATGGTTATCATCAGGAACACGTCAGATACACTTCACCAGATGCTGACAGCCCAGTCGCATTTACTCCCAAAGCATAAGGGATTGATGAGATTGGATGGTTAACTTCAAGAGCAAAACACACCTACAGAAAAAAATCCATTCAAACAACACATGCTGCAGCGGCAGCAAACAGGATCATATGATCTCAGTGCTAGGGTAATGCTGTGGGAGGTAATATGTGTGGGTGTTAAGAAAATAATGTAAGAGACTTGCTCCCTTCGAAGCATTAGGGAGCACTTCAACAAGTACCATAAAAAATTCTCCTTATACCCAAATATTACCAAAGAAACATATTAAACATTCTGTTAAGGATTGCTGTGAGTGATCCCAAACCCATTCACAGCTTTACCTACATACAAGAGCCTCTTGACTCTGAAGTACCCAGTAATTGCTGTTATTTTCAACTTGGGTCTTTTTTCCTCTCAGTTTCTGCTAATATATGAGACAGGCAGAATTAAAACATCTCATCACCTATTTTACTGTAGATTTATGTTCTTGCAATTCACAGGGAGGACATTCAACATGATTAGATTGTCTTATTGTTAATTACAAGTGCTAAAGCGTGTCAATACAAGCAGTAAACAGCAGGGGAAAATCAAGACTCTTCTATTCACACTAATGCAAGTTGAGTGCACTTAAAAATGGAGAAAATATATTTTAGACCTATTTATGGGTGATTCAAAATTCAAAATACACAATTTCAGCAAGTTAAACATTAACATTTCAACCTTCACATATTTCCATTTTATATCTGATAGATTCCACCAAAAGCCAAACTGCACTTAAAATTAATGTTATTTGAAAAAAAAAAAAAGGGTCTTTTAATTTGTTTTGAAATTAAACAGATGGAGTTTTCATTTGCGGTGTGTGAGTAGCAGCATTTTCTGAGAAGTGGAGGCTTGAAAATGATTTAGTAAATAATTTGAATACAATAACTCGGTATGAAGGCCAAAGCTGCTAAAAAAAAGAAAAAGGAAAGCATTTCTCTTTTAAAGCTTATACATATTTTGTTTGGTTGTGTACTTTTATCCCAACTGTTTCCAACCATGTTCAAACCCAGTGAATTTCTATTGTTATTTTAAGTGAGCAGTGTGTTTCATTGGGTTGTCCGTCAATAGAACTTCAAGATGATACATCAGAGAGAGAGGTGGGAACATCTGTAAATGTTACTAATCATAATGTGAATAACATTTTAAAACATGACAACAAACCCAAGTCTGAAGTCTTTAAGTCTTACAAGAAATATAATGCTCCTTGTTGACAGTTCAAATGGATTATGCGTAAAGGATGATCTATAAAATTAGATAAAAATGAACAAGAAATCGTTAATGTTATCAACATCGTAGGGGCCTAAAGACACAGTTGCGCAGCTCTCCTCCTGCAAGATAAACCCCGCCGCAGTGTAATTAATGCAAATCTTGACATTATCCGCAGCAGCATAATGAAACTATAGCAGAGGTTCAAACAGTAAGGGCACCTCCCTCCGGCACTCCTGACACACATCTATTATTTCTCTATAGCCTTTTATCCAATCACTTTTCTGCACGTTCTTCCTGGAATTATTCCCTCCACACTCTCTCTTTTGCCAATGGTCACTCCCAACCCTTTTAGACAGGGCAGTTCTCCCCTCAATTATTCAGCCATTATTTTCCCCTTTGTTTCGAATACAACTCCTTCCCCATGAAATGTAAACTGTATGCACACACTACTGTATATGTCTATCGTTGTCATTCAAATATCACAATGTCGCTCCTCCCCATCTTCACCACCACCACCAGCATCCAGGACCTTGATTTGCTTTGCATCAGCAGTCACAGACGATCTCCAGCTCGACCTATATAAACACAATTGAACTATAACTCAATTGTTAATGTCAAATGTGTGATCTGGTGCTGAGGTGTGCGACAGATGATCCCATTATAAAAAAGTAATTATTCTGTTTTAGCGTACCGGTCCCTCTGCTTGAACTACATTTGATTACTTTTAATGCATTTACGTATGCGTCCCACAGATAATCACTTTTATGTTGGAGTGGAGTTGATGTGTGGCCTGAATGACTCTTGGTTAACATTCCAGAGAAAGCGAGATCACACTGGCCCTGACATTTTTTCATTAGGGGAAAGGCTCGACCTTGCTTGCTCAGCCGGCCTGTAGTTTTACTCACAGTGACTCGCCGAATACTTTTTTTAACCAGCATGTCAAAAGGACACCTATGATGGCAAACAGGCACATCCTGTCCTCAATGCACCAGAGAGTTGTGCCGACACTGACAGAAAAATAGCTGCTAGGTATTCATGAACAGCCTACTCTAAATGGCTTAAATCAGCAGATGATTGTCAACATCACATAATGCATTAAACAGCCACAATTTCACATTATTACAGTCTTGGCTTAGCTTTAATGTTAATTTGTGAAAGAACAGAACGTCGTACGCCACAGTGTGATTTACCTCTGCACAGTATTACTCAGTGACTCTGCACACACAGTCTGACAGTGAGGGGCAAGGACAGTGGACATAACTCACATAACCCTTATATGGGAACTTGAAATCCCTTTGAGCATGTACTCAACCCCCACACAGTGACAACACCAACCAGGGGAATGTTGACCTTGGGCCCATGGGGAGCATAAAGGGGAAAGCTTGATGTTTCTAAATGTTAACTACAGTAGAGCCCTAACAACAAACACGTGCTCAAATTCAGTATTTCTGCAAGACAATGCAGTCTCATATCATAGCTGACTGGAACTCACCATGTTTTAGTAGGGGATGTGTTTAAATTAGCCATAAAAACTTTGATTTCTGGAGGAACTCAATACTTTTCAATAAGAGATATAACTTTTTACATTTAGTTCAAGTGGTTATGTATTCTGTAACACCGGCTTACCTCGTCTTAGTAGATGACCTTGGTGTGCAACAAATTGTTTCCTCTTTCTGTTCAAATAGACCTTGCAACGGAAAATGACTGAATCTACAGCTTGGTCCTCTGTGGTGAGAAAATATCAAAAGTCAGCTTTAATATTCAAAACATTATTTAGTTTTGAAATTAGTCAGAGGGGTTACTGTTTTTTGATTATTAGATCATGAGTTAAGTGTTGAGGTTTCAGTTCTTTGTGAATGTCATGCAAAAACAAAACTGTGAGGCTCAAGTTACTGTTTAATTATTAATTCATCCATCCATTGATTGCAGCCCTCACACAGAGCATGTTGCATAAACTGCAGGGAGACGTTTTTGCCTAATGCTAAGGGTTTAAAAGCATCCACTTTAGGCTCACTGATTTAACATTTACCTCATGAATCCATGCTGTGAGATAGAAAAGCTCAGGTGGGAATGGGTATAACACAGTGTGGCCAGCTGCCCAGGTCGGCACTGACAACAAGGCAATTAGCAAAGTAACTGCTTTTATTTCCAGACCAATTACATGCCTCATCAAGGACCAAAAATGTGTGCCTGTTTTACCTAGAATACATTAGCACAAGCTACAAGACACATGGATAGTGACAGATAGATAAGGGAGGCAGATATAAATAAGAAATAATTTAATATTGAGTTTTGCTGAAATGTTTCACATCAAAATAGCAAGTTCTCCAATGACCCTAAAAACCTTGTGAGACTCGGGATAAAACCCTGATTTAATCAAACTGCCTGATGATTAAATGTAAAATGTTACATAACAGACGTAATGCATGGATGAGCTGGCTACTGTCTGGCAGTTAACCATCATTTTAAGGATCTTAACTTTGCCAGGACCTCTATTACTAACATAATCACCACGTGGAAACAGTTTAAGATTGATGTTTTCATGCCCCCCATCTTGAAGAGCAAAACATGCATGTCCTTCTCGAGTGTTTAACAGTGTATCACCAGAATTATGTACAATAACTATCTACATTTAGCGTTTTCTGGGGGCTGCCATCCCATAGGATTCTGCAGATCGAGTCTCCCACAGTTATGGTCCCACACCTGAGCAGCGTCATGATTTTTGTTTTGCACTGGTGTGAGACTTAAACTGGAGTGGACAGAGTTGGCAACCGGCTGGCGTCCCGTCTGTTCCTCCTGTCACAACGTGCAAGGAGAGCTGTCAACTTTTTCATCCTCCACACAGTATCCTCCACTCACTGAGAGCCAAGGGTTCATTTTCAGATCATTTGGCCCGGTAGACATAGATAGTTTTATCACAGCTCGATTGATACTGTAGCTGTTTCTACAAAGCTACAAACCTCCATTCTTGCATTTATATCAAGGGTGATGTTATATGTCTCATAATAATCCTCTCTTCATTTTTGTGCAGTTTAAACGATGCTAAAGGGCTTCTAAATGTCATTTTCAGATTTACTGGAGGCGTGTGGTTGATTCAACATTTGCTTTCCATAATCCATCCTACTCTAAAGACCCCAGGTTCAGGGCTCTCTGGGACACCACTACCTTCACACCTACACGTACAGAGACTTTAGTATGCACCAGGGTGACTTTAAGCAAGTTAAATGTGGACATGGTTTTCAGAGTAGGAGGGAGGTCAAGGCAACGTAACAGAATGTTGAAGACATCAGGCAGCTTTATCATCAATGAATAGAGAGCGGGTTCCCACACATAGAATAGGAAAAAAAACGATTAAAGGAAATTCGACAGTAACTATAGCTCATTTCTCAGCGTCATCCCTGTGCTATGCACTTTATGTTCAGTAATACTTTGCGAAGCTGCAGTTTCACCTACACATCCCAAATAATCTTTCTCCATTTCGTGTCGTAAGTAAAAGCTCTACGTCTGCCATGTGGAACATGCATTTCAAATTGCAATTGTGTTGCGTTTCTCTGAAACTGTACGTCTTTCTCACACTTCTCTTCTCCTCCTTCTTCTTGTTTTTCCTCTGTGTGGTTGGCAAACTAGCTTTCAAGGTGCAAACAGCTACCAATGCTGTTCAATGAAAGCAATTTAGTTCCTTATTATCGGCTCCATTTAGTGATGCTACTTGTTCACTGCAAGATGTGTGGCGCAACAGTTGGAATTTTACAATCCAGCAAGGATTTTTTTCTTTTCACAAAACATCTTTTTCTGGAAATTGATTCTTGAATATGTGAGGCAGACGGACATACTGCAGGAGGCACATTCGGGATGAAATTTTCCATAAGTAATTCCATGAATAATACAACAGGTTGAATGGTGCTCAAAGATGAAGCTTGGGGATAAACAGATCAATATCTGATTAAACCGCTCAGGATGCTACATTCTCCACTGGGTTTCACTGTAGAGGAAACCATCGACCAGTACCAGAGCTCTTCGCCTCCTGGGTAACAAACACAATCTGCAGGCAGGAAATGGCCAATTACGTGGTTTTGCATTTACACGTTTCATGCCGAAAACATCTGGGAATTTGTTTTGTTTCGACTTGTTTGTTCGGCCCGTCTTCACTTATTAGTTGGGCATGAAATGAACATTATTTTCAAAGGGAGGGGTTAGCTTTCAACTGACTGTTTTTCCACAGTCTCACGGATTTAATCAGTGTCAATAATTAATGTTACAGCTCTTACTGCGATGTTTAATGTGATTATGAAAAGTGGAAAACAGTTGAAAAATGATGAGTCTCAAACCACTCCAGGCACACAATGAAACATGTCAACATCATAAAATAAGGACACATAATTATTGAGTGTTGCATTGGGTATTTATCTGTGCTTTAAACTAGTTCATCTGTGACAGCTGCTTTGATTCACAGCTGATGTATTTTGTTGGACATCCTCATTGACCTCACTTCAGCAGAGCACTCAACAGATGCTGTGTACGAGGTAGAAACATGCATTTTCAAACACACCAGGTGTTGGTTGTCATCATACGTAATGAGATTCAAACTGGCTTACAGCACAGTGAGACAGCAGCAACTCTGGCATCTCAGAGCCACTCTGTTCTAAATAGAAATACTGATGAAGGACAGTTAGCAGAGTTTGTTCATTAGCCGTCTTACCCCCCAGCAGTTTGGACTGACAGTTGATGAACTCTGGTTTCCGCGCTGAGCTGTAGCGCTGGCAGGTGTGGTGAAGAATCTGGATGAATGTGCACTTCTCTCCTGCTGAGCCAGCAACCCACTGGTCAAAAGCAGTTTCGAACGTCAGGTCGAACTCTGGACTGTCCTTGGAGAGAATACCAGCAGAAGAGAGGCATGAGTGAGAGTAATCAGGCAAAATAAATTTAAATCAGCAATTATCAGGTTGACCTAAAAGTGCTCCAAAAAGTAGCAGTTGTTGAAGCGGACAAGAAATAACATACTTTATTTGGGTCAATGCCATTGACCTGCCGTAGCTGGTCAATCGTCCACTGTGACCTTTTTATGAAGGCAGACGATCCTTGAAACTGCTTCACCTTCGTGATGGATACGTGGGAGGGTTTCTTATTTGTTACTGTGGAAAGAAAATGAAGATGCGTTTTTAAATGATTAACACAAACCCAAAATTGCAGGTTTATGTGTAACTTGTAGCCTTGTGGCCACGTGTAACAGTTTGGATTAGGATAATTGGACACTTCAGGTCACAAGATGAGAGTTAAGCAGATGTACAGGCTTCCTTTTGAGGGCGGTGGAAACAAAGGGATCTATTAAAAATAGACATTTCACTTTTGGAGCCAACAGCAACAGAGATCATGATAACATTTCCTATGAGAAGACAGCCTAACCATGAACAGACAAACCCTGTGAACATGAACTTTTATATTTATCCTGCCAAAATGTGTGCAATATGCTTACATACAGTACACTGTGCTATGTGTTTGTGTTTTGTTTCAGCAACATTTTTCCACATCACTGCTTTGGAGAACATAAACACTTTGTTATATTGTTCTTGTCAAAGTACAATTTGCTGAGTATTTTTTTACACTGTGCTGGACACAACTCATTTCTCCTGACGAGAGTGATTTATTTCTTCTACTACAGTGCGGACTACATTTACACCGGTAACAAATTACACTGCATTCAAGCATGGAGGTATTGCCTTTTAAACAATTCACACGAGAAAAATACACCAGAACACAATCCAACAGTGGCATTACACTGTGCAATAAGGTATTATTGGGTGGAGCTTTATGAGGTTGTGCAATAACAATCATTATTAATTGGTTGACAACATCTGCACAATCCTGAAAAAGTCTGTTGCCTGCATATTCTTCAAGGTGTTTCATCATATATGCCCTAAGAGCTTGTCCCACATGATGAGTAACTAACAAAGCTGTTGTAAAGTGCCAAAACCTTACCCCGTGACATCATCATTGTGCCCTCAGTATCCATTTGCCTGAGCTTTACTAGCCTAGGAACCACATGCAAACCCATATTTAATTTGCTCTGACAGATTCTCCAATTGTGTCCAGTCTGCAGGTCTGTCCAGTGCAACACACCAAGCTAACAAACCTCAGATCAAACTGTCAATCTAGGCAGTGCTGATAAGATATGAATCAGGATTATCTTACTGCATAGCCAATTTCCTCCCTCAAATGTTGTCACAATTTTTTTTTAGGGTAATGTTTGGCTGCGATTTAGCTCTAATTTAAAAAAACAAACCAAACATCACTGAAACTGGCATGTGTTGCTAAGCACTACATCACACGTTGCTCTGATTGGTTGTAGTGCTTGTTTTGTTGCTTTTATTGGTTTTAGACCGATCTAATTACATCCAGAGACATTTTGGTCAGCATTAATCGATAACACCCCTGGAAAATCAAACATTAAATGATAGGATCCAGACTAATAAACATTTGCAAATTAGTCTAGCAATGCCAAGCAACAGCTTTACAGTACCTTTACTTTTATTCTCATGATATCTTATTTTGACTCTTCCCATACAGATAATGAAAGTGCACAGTTATATCATGTATCTGGACTGCTGGACTTCTGCACTTCTCAGAGGCAAAAATCTCCTGTGATGCTTTTTTAACCCCAACCGTGAACCTCTGCTTCCGCTCTCCCACAGTTGCCATTGTGTCATCTCCTAAAGAAGGAAGTGTACGGGTCACTTTCACTGATGTTGCTTTTAGCTCTGCTTCTCATTCATCCAAAAATCATGAGCATCCCAGCTGGTTGCCATGTTACAGTTTTCCTTTTGTTCAGTTTTGTGATGTGAAAGACCTACCACACCTTTCCCTGGAAATGATTCTGAAAATATAGGTAGGGCTGAGTGTTACGTCAGGTGACATGTTCTGTAAGCAAACACCCCAGAGGGGAAAGATGTTTTGTGTATCCATTTAGACAGCTGCAGTTAATACTCAAGGTGCTGGCCTGAGGTTGAGGGGTGGAACAGACAGACAGACGCAGACGGATACAATACAGGCAGACTGGCAATCATTTCTGTTTTATCTTTTCTTTGAAAAATTATTTTTATTCAAACAGACAGCCACTGCCATGACAAACAGATGAAGTGATTGATCAGATCTGTCTTGGGTCACACAGGAGGCTAATAGAAGCTCCCGAAACCAGAAAATTTCATAAAGAGGACGACAGCTGAATGTAATGAACCAGTGTGTTGATGGGTAGGAGACAAGAAACTTGGGTCATCCAATTCCCAGCAAGAATAATTTGTCTCTGAGCTACAGCCGTGGCAGATGATAGACTACAGCGCAGAACCACTAACTTTCCCCAAGTGATTAAGTTGAAATAGGGTTTTATTGCTCTCACTTGGTAAGAGGAGGACTGCTAGCTGAGAGATAAAAGACTCCCACAAGCACACTATAAGTACTCAAGAAGAACCATACATCTCTCTTATACCACTTTTACACCCAAATTAGAATGCATATGCAGATTTTTTAAATGTGGGTAAACACGCTAAAGATGCATTTGTTTAACATCTTTTACTTCAGCTTTGCTTTCAAACTCGGCACAAACTGAACAATGTTCATGCGCTGCTTCAACAAATACAGATGGGAAAAGTATTAACAAGTCAGAGTGTTGAGGTATCATCACAGCTATAGCCAATATATACCTGGGACTATTGCAGAGTCAATTGATGTGGGAGTAAATGCAGATTTTACACATTCACACTGAAGACAAAAAGCAAAGTAGTGGTTGGCATTTCTTTAATAATAACTACCCACAGCCCTATGTGAAAAGCTTAACCTGCACACAAAGTTTGTGTAAAAATGAATGTATTTCTTGTGCTTATTGCAAAGTTTACCCAAAGCAGAGCAATCAGTCACAGTAGGGAGATGGAACAAGCTGAAAATACAGTAACAATAGTCTTACAATACACTGTAACAGCCACTCCGGTCCAAGCTCAACAGTGTACATTTTTGCCCCTGAAGTACACTGTACAAGATAACAGATGAAAAAGAAAATCCATGACTATGAATGAGTGCAAACCCCAAGCCTAAGGGGTTCCAGCAGTAGCATATTCACTTGTCATATCACAAGTCTGTTGTGAGGCTACTTTCAAAACAATCACACAGAATCCAGGCTTACAACAGTTACATAACACTGAATATACTAAATGTTCAATGGCTCACATGGGGAGGAAAATGTACTTCATGTTTAGTCACAATCTAAGCAAACTGTTTGGATATTTACCTTTTTTTAATAAAAGTCTGACATTACACTGACACCTGAATACTGTGAAAATTGTGAAAGAGTTCGTTCATCTCAAGGCCGTGGAGCAAAATTGTTAACGCATCAACACTGAGGTCTTAATCAACCTGCCAGACACCTTTGAGCCTCTCAAATCAATTTCATATTCAGCTGTTGACTCCCACTTTGTCTGAGTTGCTCCCTTGCATATTAAACGATTACCGAAAATCAGAGGAGCTGGCTTTACTGAAACGACAATCAAGGAGGGGACTTTCAACTGAATGAAACCTCAAGAAGCTTTCATGTTAAATTTAACCACTGAGTCATGCCGTGGCTGCAGAGAAAAAAAAATTAGAGAAGCAATTATCAAACACATAAAATGATAGAGGCAAGCTGGGATACACCAACTAATAATAGAAGGGAGGAGGATATTTGTTTCACATCATCAGGCATGATGATATTTTACCTCATTATATCAATATTTAATATCCAGTTTCACAGTAAGTGTGTTGTCTAGATTGCATCTTGTAACACAGTTCAACTAAACTAATATCAAACTAGACAAATCTCTAAACAACACTCCTCCATGTAATTCCAATCAATACTAGGAGTGAAATACTTACCAGTTGCAACAACCAAAGTTAGTGGTCAAGTAGTCAATTTGATCATGATTAAGGGCAGTGGGTCTTTCTGAGGGCCTTTCCATGTCTGAGGGTTTCACCCATTGTAGATTAGTCTACCAGCATAATGTGTTCATTAAAAAAAAACAGCAGTGCTGTTAGGTTACTAAATGTTATTATGTTAAATGTTTAGGGGTGAAATAGTTGTTTTAACAGTTTCAAAGTTATGTTAATAACTGGGATAATTTTGGTCAAAACAACAGTGAGGTACATGTTTTATACCGTTTCATTCTAATGATTAATTGGTGAGTAGAGATTGTGTTCACTGAGCTTGAAGTTTTGTACAGAGTGAAGATACAAAGATGGATGAAGACACATTTTTCCCTCCCTGTACTTGAACTTAAGTGGATCAAATGTGAAAGTAACAGGACACACTTCTCTGACTTGCTGCACTCACACCCTGAACACAATGGTACAGCATAATAAACTTTATGAGAATGTGCAAACACCACTTGGCTACATAATGTATCTAGATACAAGGTAAGACCACCACCACTGACAGGCTGCCAAGGCCATTGTTTCCATGTGTGCTGTCAGAGGAAGGCCATGCTGGGGTCCCTGCCCTGCCCCTTTCTCATGCTCTGATGGTGACATGCTCTCACTTCCTCCAGTGGATCAGTCCCTTGTTGTGTTTGGCCCTGCGCGAGTGCTGCGGCCTGAAGGGAAGCTCGTACTGTACCATTTCGTAGACCGTGGACATCACAGAGGAAACGCTCTCAGGATCAGCTTTCCCTCAAGGAAATATTATCATAGCTGCGGTTGTTAAAAGAGAAATGTGGGCGCTAGGACGGGTTTTAGCAAAAGCAGTAACAACATAAATGATCATGTGAGAAGTGTGCAGGTTGTCGAGTATGAATGCATACAAGTGTTTGTGAAAGGTTGAATAAAGGATTATGTAAACAAATATAATCCAGTACAACCAATGCCATAGCAAGTATGGAAAACTGTGGAATTCATGCAAAAATATTGGAGCTTAGACCACCGGCATGGGCATAACGTTAATAACTTCCTTTCTCTTACATAATACAACTTAAGCCCCGTGTCAACATTGATGCTTCTCAAAAATCTAACTCCACATGCCAGAAATATGATAAGAATCAGCAGAATGGGCCATCCGAGAGGAGATATCTAATCCACAGAATAACAGACGATAACATCAGATATGAGAGATAATGTGTGACTGTACAGTCAGAGAGGCACCATGTTGAAATGTTTGAATGACCTGTTGTTCCAAGATTCACCCAAAAAGAAGCAGTGACTAAGTAACTAATTCACAAGATAGAACTTTGTAGGATTATATACCGTAGATCGGTACACAATCGATTAGTCAATCAAAAGAAATTTAACTTCCAAACATTTTTATCATCCATTAATAGATTAAAGGTAAACACTTAAACCCTAAGCTCGTTACAGCTTCTCAAATGAGGATTTGCTACTTCTACCAAAATATCAGTAGTTCTTACTTGAGTCCCAGTTGACATTTTTGCCAAATTTGAAGAAATTACCTCAGAGCGTTCTTGAGATATTACATTCTTATTTACATTACTATATATAAATAGTCAATACATGTTTTATAACACACTGAGGATTTTATGATGGATTTAATACAGATGTAAACAGCTATGTTGCTGTATACTCCTCATCAGTGGTTGCATGTTTATACACCAATTACGGATGCTTAACAACAGGTTATAGGGGGATGAACATTAAATTAATTTATTCCTGTGTGTCGGAAGATATCTGACTCCAGGGGTCTGGAAATGCAAATATTAAAACTTTAATAAGTGCTACATCTGCTATCTGTGATTGCATTGCTAAACAGATTTATATTACAATTTCTGATTACAGTTTAAGGATGACTTGTTAATGAAGCATAATAGATGTTTTTAATCAATTGACTCGCATCTGTCCTACTTCAAAGAAGCATGTCACAGTCTCTATCTCAGCCAGGTGGGCTGAGGATCTCTTGACAAATCAGACCCTTTCAGTTTGCAGTCAAGCAGCTCTGTGCTCTGACATTAAGGAGAGCCAGTTACCATGGCAATCTCATTTGCATGCCACAAAAGACACCTGAGAAGCAGGAGCTGGCACCTGGCCTGGTTCATACGGGGACAGAAAAGCGAGGGCGGTTCACATGAAATTGTGACTCTAGACTGGATTAATTGTCAGGTGGATATCATCAACATTAGAAAATATTAACTACTGCTAAGTGCTAGGCTACAAAGATCTGTGTACACTGTTTGTTTGGATTGGCTGAGGGCCAGAAATGACCTAAAGGAAGACCTCATATATGTATGGCCAAACTAAACAGTATAATCATCATCAGCCTCGTGCACATGCAATAAATGTACCTTGTGTACATTTAGGAAAGTTCAGATTAATTCATGTCTCCTAAGAAAAGACTTTGACTAACTTGGCAGTGATAACTGAATACAACTACATAGACGAAGTAGCACACAGCATACTTCACATCCGCATCTCCTGAGGTAAAAACAACAACCTGAAATGATAGCCTGTTGTATCATTAGAGAACAGTCTAGTACCTTAGTAGCAAGGACACTATCCTGCAAGGTAAACATTCAGACTGTGCCTCACAGGTTGAATGGTGCAGCTTGTTATTAGAGCCGTCGTCTGAGGGCACGTCTAACACTTTTCTCTGTCTGGGTCTATGATTACAGGTCCATTTTAGAGCTGCTCCCACTCTGCTTGCGCTGGAACACACTGTTATCGCCAGAAAGAAGCTGTCACTGGAATGAACCACGGCACTGGCTAGACTAGCAGCACCACCCCGGAACAAAGGCCTCTACAGTCTATTCAGGGGTTGGAAAACACAGTGCCTGCTGTGTACAAGGCTCCTCAGATGGGATAACACTCAGGCAGTGGCAAGGCACTGATAGTAAAAGGGAGTGCATATACCATGGCGAATAATAGCTATAGAATAGAGATCAGCTTCGTTCAACCCTTGGGAGGGACGAGTTACTCACACAACAGATACAGACACCATTAGTTTAACAGGACAGCACGGACACAATGGAGCATTGTTCAAATCATACAACAATAAAATATTTATTACAGACCTTAACAAAGCAGTTTTATGAAATCCAAGTTACTATAAAAGTTATTGCATGATTTATATCAGCTTCCGATTTGATTTTCATCAAGCCGACATTAATCCCAAACGCCTAAACATCTTCATTCCATGACAGGATTTTTAATCAGCGGGCAGCAGAAGTAACTTTCCCAGTTTTGCTTTAATCAAAGCCACATTTCAGTGAACCTTTAGATGACATGGTTCAGAAATTCTCGACTGAAAGTACTAATTTGAATATTTTACGAATCTAGTTGTCTGTCACGGCTGGCTGGAAATTGAGCAAGATGTTACAAGGAGAAATTCCTCATGCATATTGTTTTGTGTGTTATGCCACTGGAGTGCGTTTGAATGTTGATTTTTTATAAATTATAACGCCTATAAACAATCATGCACCGCTGTTAATAGCTGTAAACCAACACAGTGGGAATATGCATGGGGTACTGCTAATGGCTGTTAAAATGGCTACACCATCAGGAGATTAGGAATAATTGAAAAAGAAGACGAAGAAAAAGAAGTTATATTCACATTAAATAAAACTGAACTTGCCTGAATTTCAATTATCGTAACTATGACTCGGATGACACTAATATAACCTTGTTTTCATACCATGCTCTACCCACATGTTCATAATAAAACTAGCTTTTGTCTTTGACGATCTTTTGAAAGGCAAGCCGCTCCTTTCATCCAAGCTCCTTTAAAACAGTAAGAATTCAAAACCCAAATGAGCTTTTTAAAACATAGCTCCCTCTTGCCTCCAGTCACATCTGTTATCCATCCAATTATAACACTCACCCAAGGACAACACATTAAAAGGATTCTGAAAGCTTGACAAATCATGTGCGTCAGCCACTCAAAATGAAAACTCTCATTTGAGGCACTAGAGTGTCTTTAAGTTCAGTTCAAATCAAAGCTGCTCGGAAATAATTAAGCTAAAGAATGAGGCTGAATTTGTGTTGTACTTCACAACTTTTTTTAATAAACAGGTATGATACGTATACGATCTGTATGGAATATGACACTATAATAATTCTATACATCACAAACATATTTTTCAAACAAAATATATGTATTGAAACGTGATCCAAGCTATCTAGTTTCCTTCATCTTCTGGATCTCCTCTACTGAGATCACAGAAAACTTGACTTGGCTTTAATCGTAAGCTTCAATCTGAACTGTAATATGGTGAGACAGCAACACTTTTTTGGTTAAGGGGTGATGAGATGCTCTGCTGACAGCTCATGATACAGTGCAAACACGCTACTGATCACTGTGACATTTTCCCTTGATGTATGAGGTGAAGAGTGCAGCTTGAGGAGTTGATTAATGAAGTAACAGGAAGACTGAAGTTATCTTTTAGTAAAATAAATCAGAGCAGCAGTCAGTAAGAAAAAAACTGAGCATAAAGGTCAGGTGGGAGATATGGTTAAAGAGGGACACAAGCTACTGAAAAAGCTGAGGCAATGAATGTTGAAAGAATTTGGCTTCATGAAAGCCTCAACCTCCCCAGCAGCTGTCAACACAAAATTGCCTAATGACAAAGTCTGAAAACTCACTATCAGCTAGTGCTTCTTCTTTTGACCTGTCAGTAAACTAAACTAAGTATATTTACATGGTTTTCTACGCAGATGGCAGATCGATGACAACACCAAATGCATGTAATTTTTAATTAGTTTGAACCCGATTTTGAAATGCAGGGTATTTTTTTCTAACATAGCAAGTAATAAATAGCTTCAGACCAACAGTACTAATCACAATGTAAAACAAGCAATACATCTCAGAGTCCTATGAAGAGAAACCAAGGAATGAAAGTCATCATCATCAAATACAGTGGCAAAGAAACCAATCACACTTGCCACAGAGGCAGGCCACTGTGTTTCCCTTTTCCATCTTGCTTCCTGCTCCAGTGCACATCCTGGGAGTAAACACAAGGTCTCTTGTGAGGCCTATACTCCACATTAGGACCCCCTGAGCTCGTCCATCACCCAGTGCTCCATGGAGCACTTAATAACCCAGCTATTCAAGGCTAGGCCCCAGCCCGCATAGTAGACATTCTTTCAGAGCCAGAGCCCACGGATACAAGGAAATATTTAATTACAGTGGGGCACCAACCTGAGGCTCCCCCCCTGCTGTGATGCTATGGGACGAATTTAACACCAATCCGCCTACCGTCCCTGTTGGCCATCTAAGACCTGAACTGATTGTTTCTGCATGAGTCCACCAGGCTCAAAGTGACATGTTTTTGTGGTTTCTTTGTTTGTTGTCTGGCATTTTGAGATTTTTTATGTTCAACTTCAAAGGAAGACAAAGTCAGAAATAAATGAATGAGAGATAAAGACAAAAAAAGGAGATAGATGATGTCAGGCCATTACATTGTGCAGGGCAATCTCTCAGCTTGGATTGGAAAGAGATGAAATGCATACAAGACCTGTTGTAAGTGCCAAAACTTTGGAGTGCGAATACACAAAGACTTCATAACAACCTAATCTGGATATCATCACGCAATAGCATGCGTCGCTATTTCAGCGGTCAAAACAAAGAGCATTCCTCAACACTTACTTCTTCAGGATGACCTAAACTCATGTGCCTGGAAATCCTTAAACCTCTGTGTCAAACCTGGGTCACATAGTATTAGAAAGAAATGGTTACTGACAACCTGTATGTGATGCTTCAGATGAAGTCACATATGTTGTTCATCAAAGAGGCATACAGTATACTCCCTGTCTGTCTACATCCTGAAACATCCTCAAGAGAAAATGTTTCAAAATTGCTCATTTATTATGCAATCCTTCCTTTGAAACTAAATCCAACTTTCTGTAACATCATCCTCCATCAATCATATTCACTTTAGAGATACAGACGTTTTTATCTCTTGTCTGGGTGGTCTGGCGTTTCGGTTCTGTAATATTAGCTAATATTAGTTTAATATTTTCTCCAAATACAAATCTACAATTCTACTACTCAACTAATTTATCTATTATCCCAATATCGGAAATTGTTCACAGCTATTAATGAAATGTTTCGCAGAGTTGGATTGAATACCATCAGTGAGTCATTCCAGTAATTTCTACCTTAAGTCCAAAAAGTGAAATCAAACAGGGAATCAAAGCAATACAGTTCAGGCTCGCTTCCAGATCTCATTTCCTGGCCCATCTGTTCCCTTTTAGATGAGGTTTACTGAAGCCCTGTCTGCATTTAATATGGAGGGTGAGACAGATAGTAATATGGCCAAACTCACTTCAACTATCCAAGAATAAATGTTGCTTAGAACTTTTAAGAAAGCCTTAAGAAAATGGACAAGTTTCACCGTCATGGCTCTGATGGGTCAAGTCAGAGAAAAGATATTTTTGGCATTTGACATTTTTTGAATAGCAGAGAAAATGATTGCACCATGCAGTACTATGTTGCAGGGCACTTTGTTCTTTCAGCTTTGACACACTGCCTACTGTTCATAAGATTAAGGCTCGAAAAAGCGCTGGCTTTTGTTTGTTGTTCTGTTTCAAAAGGACCTACTGCATCTTTTTGTCCAAAGGGAAAACAACTCATCATATACTAAAAAACGTGTGTGTGTTTTTGCGTGTGTGTCAATATACGTTACAGACTGGGCAAGGGCCACATTCACAATTCCAACCACGTATGTATTGTATTCAGACAGGATTAAAGCCTCACCTGATGTTTTCTGAGGATTACAGTGCGAGGTCAATATAATATAAACCTATACAAAATGAGTTCGATTAAACAGGCAGTCACTGTTAAATTAGGACCCCTGCTTCATGAGCAGCAGGGATGAATATGATTATCCAAATGCCGTGTGCTATGACTATCCTATATATTGTCATCAGCTATCTCTTAAATTACCTACATGAGAAACATACCATTACATTACATTACCTGAGTAAAAGTTAACAGTTACAGTAAATCAACTTTTGCTGACTAAAAGGACGTGCACTGAAACAATAAACTTAAAGATTAAGAATCTAAGTTAAGTGGAAAATTAAAAGGAAAGGCAGATGCTTAAAAAATGACCTCCAACTCATCCATACCATGATAACATGATCATGATCATAGAGGCTGTTGCTCAGCTTCAAGCATGTTGATCCGCACAGCAGCAGCAACTCTTGAAGCTTTTGATTTATGCAAAGTTTTTGGGGTACATGATAGATGTGGCATGTCACCAAAGAGGGATGGGATAGTAAAGAGAATCTATCAGTCTGCTAAAATGGTGACAGGCGCCCAATGAGGAGAATAAGCCTCCTCCAGACACAAGTATGATCAAGGTCATGAAGATAGTCATCTGAGCCACAAATGACATTTACAAAAACATCATTTTGCACAGAACCAAAGGCTCCATTATGTATGCTCCTTAAGGAACAACAACAAAGCCCAGGAGTTATTATAATAGCATTTTTAATTCCGGCAACATGGAATATTTTCTCTTCACCAACTAAAGCTACACAGCTAAAATTATGGCCACAACTGGACCCCGGGGATTTCATTTTATGCCTCTGCTGGAAACATTTTCCCCCTCATAGCAGCCCCACATTTGCTGTCCACATTCACAAAACTTCTTATCTTAAGATAATCTTAAGATAACACAGATGATGTAACCGGATCTCAAAAATGATTCAGTGGTGACAGATGTCTGCAATTAAAGGGTTAGTAAGGCACATGTGCATTGTATCAACCTGGAAATTGATGATTAACTGAGGGGTAGATCCAAAAATGATTTGTTCAGTAGTAAAATCAAGTGAATAGTGGATGGTTATCCCAAATATGCAAGCCATGATAGTCACTTAATTTACAATGTTATAAACACTCTCCTTTCCTTTAGCCTTTACTCTCATTTGAAATCCATTAGTCCTGAACATTTGGAGAGGAGGATGAATTATTCAGTACTCATTAAAAAGCGGTCAAAGGAAAGAACAAAGAGAGGGTGATTTAACCATATAAACATGTACAATTGTACATTTGGAATACATTTGTGTAGTAATATATTCAACTAGGGTTCAGCGTGACGCATGCCTCTGTAACATAACCTGGATTCACCTTGTGGAGTTTATAATCACTGTCACAGCAGATGTATCTAAAGAATAAATACAGTCGCGGGTCTGCATCTATGAGCAAATGATATGGTACACCTAAAAGACACTCAGTGTTACCAAGTCTCATTTAGTTACATTGATTGATGTATAATGTAAGATTATGTAATAGTGAGGTTTGGGTTTAAGCTATTTAAGAGAGTGCAATAAGCAGATACAGTGGCTTGCAAAAGTATTCACCCCCTTGAACTTGTCCACATTTTGTCACGTTACAACCACAAACGTAAATGTATTTTAATGGGATTTTATGTGATAGACCAACACAAAGTGGTGCATAATTGTGAAGTGGAAGG
>OMLP01018880.1:0-13401 GCA_900302685.1 Spondyliosoma cantharus
ATGTATACAGTATTTTTTGGAAAGATTCCTATTCTCTATTTCCTCCAGTAGGAGGCTTGTGCTACTTCAACAACTGATGGCACTTTTTCCTTTGTATTGTGTATGTATAAAACACACTTAGAACTCAGGTGATTTTGATCTGCATGTAAAAAAATCATGAATCACCATCAAACTGGATCTAGAGAACAATCTGTCTAGAACTGTTACTATATGAAAACACATTAATTTGCTGTACCACTGACACTAACTTTGACAAACTTTCCTGAAACTATGGAGTTACAGTATAATCCATCTCAGGCTGCCCCATTTTCAGCAACAATATGATAAAGAGAAGTCTTTGATAAAGATGCACAGCTTCTAAATTGAGTCTTATTACATGCCATGAAGCCGCAAGATATGTGGCTCTTGGATTGAGGGGAAAGACTGAGATCTTCACAGACTTGCTACCTACAACGTCAGTAGCTGCATTAATGCCCATACACATAGTTTGATTTAAAGCAGCTAATTCATTCTCTCTGGAGGCCGTTGACAGGACTTCTACCTGATTGATGCAGTAGTAGGTGGGGCAGCGCAGCGAAAAGTTGACACACCAGAAAAGTGAATTACCGCACTGCGTCCTGGAATGCATGGAACGTCATAAATTCATGTCCAACAGTGTAAGAGAAACTGAGGTGTGGAGGCTGCTTGTTGATGATTAACCCTGTTGAATACCTACTTCATAACCTTTTTTTTTACATCGTAGGATTTTCCTTTTTTGTTAGTTTTACGATTGAAACAGAGGTGCAGTGAAACTGTGCTCTTTTTTTGGAAAGGATATTTTGTAAAATATCACTTTTATTTTATTGTTAACAGTAACAATGCAGACAAGACATGGTAAGGGAAAATGAGATGAAATATGACATGCAACAAGGCCACTGGAAACTGGGGGTGTGTTTTCAAAATACATAGTTAACTAACCAGTCCGCCCTTATGGATAGATGCCACAGTGATTTAGCACACGGTATGGTCAGCATCCTCACAAGATTGCATGAGAAATCGTCGGTAGACGGTAGATCATCTATGTTGTATGAATTAAATAAATATTTTGTAAAACTTATGTGAGAATTTGCCATCTGTCATATTTAAACTCAAAACAAATAGGGGGCAACCAGAGTAATCGCTAATTGCTGATAAATGTAGTTTCCATTATCTTATTAGCTCAGCTAGCCGTGTAGCTAGTGGTTCCAATTGGGAGCCAGCCCCTAGGGGTCAAGAACCCCCTGTTGAAGACCCATAGAGGGTGGACTATGAGAGACACTAAGGCCTTTAACGGTGATGGTAGAGGGACAGCTACAGCGTCCCCCAAACATTCCAACGAGTTGCCGTAATTATGGAAAATGAATATCACTTAGCAACCTATAACTCTTAAAGGGACTACTTCCATAACAACCTTCTAACAGCTTTTGACAAACCAGGCATTCTCCCGTAGTAGACTGTTGGTCTAAATTTCCAGGAATTGACGAAATAGAACACCTTAGCCATCCCTTTAACCATTGCTGCTTAAAGTCCATGTCGAGGCCATATGATAACTGTAATATAAAGAATGTGGAGAGCATATTAAATGTTGTTTTTGGAGTGTTTTAAACCAACAGTTAATTATTCTACTTGTTTTGTAATTTCTTTGCATTTATTTATATTACAAATAATTTTGAGAGCACCAATATTGATCCCCAAATAATCAATCATATTTGACATTGAAGTATTTGTTTTATAATATAATGTTCGAGTTCAACAAGTGCCACTTCCCATCTGGTGTGTTTTTGAAAGTGGTTGAATTTCCAGAAAAAATGGATGGAAAGTATTTTGCTATCATGATATGAATTACATATAACATAAATATTTTATCCACATTGCCCACTTAAAAAAACTAAAAAAACAAAAAACAGTTCTGTGTCGTCTACATCGCAAGGCTTATTCAGTGAATCCTCATGGATGGATAATTTGACAGCATATCCGACAGTTCGGGTAATATATACAGTATAAATAATTCACCCTCCAGTGGCTTAATTACTGATACAGTCAACATAGAGCTTCAACATTAGTTAAATGAACCAGCCAGGAAGTGTGTTAGAACTTTTTTTTTATTATAAAAAAAAAAAAAAGAGCTCTCTGACACCCTGGATCATTTGAAGTCGCGGGGAAGGAGCCTCATTACCGCCAGGGCCCACACGGGGGGGTTTACTTCCAGACGCAGTTTAATGGCAGTAAAAAGGAAAAGGCTTCAAGGTTACGAGACGTTGAATAGCTTTGGTGGAGACGGGCTGCTCTCCCTTTGCACTGTATCCCACGTCACTGGAGCCAGTGGAGTCATAAATAGCTGCTAACACTAACAGTAAACGGATATAAAAAGACTCCCGGTTTCCTTTATACGACCCATTCTCCATTGCTCAGGGGGTTTGTTGATAGGAGCCGGGGGTATTGTGAATGAAAGGGGATGGATAAAGAGTGTGGAGGGAGGAAGAGCAGAGTACTCACACCGCAGATGAGAGGTGTTTGGGATGAAATTTAGAGGAATATTCAGGCAATTTTGTCAGAAAGTAATGGACAGAGAGCTTCATATGAATGTATATATCACTCCTTCAATGATTAATGTATGGACCATTTTTGAAGCTGACATCTTTAAGATGGTGTCTATGTTAGAAATTGGATTTATACTGACATATTCTGATTTAGATTACCGTTTGAATCCTACCACATACTGTAATTGTCTGCTTTACAGAATACCCCCCAGTCAAGCTTGCATAACTAAATCAAATACTGTTAGTGGTGATGTCAAGACTCATTATTCTGAGATAAGTGGAAAGATCTGTCTCATTTAAAACAAACTCACCCCAAATGCTGTAATAAGATTAAGATGAAAGAACGATTTTAAGAGTGAATAAAAGATGAAAGGATGTACATTTGTACTGTGTATGAGGGAAAGATGAGAAGCTTGTCAGCCGCTGTGAAAGTTTGGGACAGTATGGAACCATCAGATGCCATAAACTGGTACAAATTATAGACTTGTAGGGATGGTGATAAAGTTTGCTTTATCACCAACATGGTGTGTATGAAGCACAAGTAGAAACAACATCTCTAAAACCTGTGATTTTAAAAAAGTGGCTGGAAACATCTACTGTTCAACAGCAATACTTTAATGGGTAGATTTTGTTGGGTTTTCTTGAGCAAAAACACTGTTTTAATCGTTGTTAGAAAGTAACAATGTACATTTACTCAAGTACTGTACTTCAGTACAATTTTGAGGTACTTCACTACAAATCAGAGGCAAAGATTGTGCTGTTTACGCCACTGGATTAATTCGACAGCTTGAGCTACCAGATACTTTGCATTTAAAACACACCAACAAATAAGTTGTGAAGTAATATTATTGATTACGATAAAACTTTATTGATGAATTCACAAGCTAACCAGGCAAACTTTATAAAGGAGTTAAACCACCTCCACCAGCCTCAAGATTAAAGTGATAAACACAATAATGGATAGGTAATTATAAATAAATGATACAGTATACATTACTCTGAAAAATCAATCAATCTGTTTTTATATCGCCAATTCACAAAAAAAGTAATAATCATAATGACTACTTTTATAATTAATGTATGACTATTAGAGTATTTCTACAATTTCAGTCTTGCTATTTTAGTACAAGGACTTCTTCCAACCCTGGTCGTAATATTCTTTTTAAAAAGTTATTCTCATCATGAACAGAAAGTGTCTCTTCTTATCTCAAAGCGAACACACCCAGAACCCTAAACCCATATTCAGTCTCCCAGCACCACAGGTTAGATTGCCTTTAGGTGGTACTTAGTGTAGCCCTGAAAATTGATATGCATCAGCTCTATAATTTAAAGGTAGTTTTCAGGAGGGGGACTGCTGCTCCTACTCCTACAGTAATGACCATAATGCCTTGTTAACCCCTTCACCAGAGGTTATATACCCCTATGACGTTTGCCTTCAGTCATCCAAATGGCCGTGCACCACGAAGGCAGCGGTTTCTTATCTAGTTTCTACTATTTCAGCTCACTCACTCCCTGCTGTATAATGTCTAAGACACACAAATGGTCACCATTAAGCGGTAAGTACCCTAGAAGGTGGATAATCACTAGTTTTGAAGGATACATATGATGGTAATTAATTTAAGTCTTTAGTCAAGGTTTTTAGACCAGAATTTAGAGATTGATTCATGGACATTTTTTACTTCCTTTGTGACCTTTTCATGCACTCTATCCTGAAGCTGACGCCCTCACCTCTCTGTAGCCAGCTCATTTCGGAGGCCCCGGGCCCTGTTGCATGAACTCTGATCCATGAACTGGAAAGGGAGAGGCTTACGCTAGCTAGCCAGGCTGATAGGAAACCCAATACCAGCATCCTTCGATACAATTATCAAGCTTTGCATTCACGTCTGCTCCATAACATTCTCCCCCTCCCTTAGTGCTCACCAATCCACTGACCCACCAGAAACAGCTATTTTTAAAAAAAGAACATTTTTGGTGACAACAAATACTGCACATCATTTTTATTTTTTTTTTATCTCTTAACTATATAAACAAATGTGTTTTTGTCAGAATACAACTCATTTTCTAACCTTTCTGTTTGTCAGACAAATTCAGATGATGTGTTTATTGTCTATAATTGATCACAGCTATCAGCCAGAAATAATGCCCTAAAGCATTTTTCTCCCCAGGCTTCTTTGTTAAACACTTCCATTATGTTGTGTTGATTTTAAGCCAATTCTTCCAGGTCACTTCCTTAAGAGGCTACATAAATAAAGACAAAAAGGCCCAAACAATGTCAAGTATATCTGTGTCCTCAAGAAAAAGTACAGGGCTGCCAATGACACAAATGCTACCTACAACAAGGATGTGCACTCAGGTAGGTGCTGGTTACATCATCGAGTAAGAGGGAGTTTAAAAATAAGCTGAATGCTGTTAAGGTGCAGTCACCAGGGTCCAGATAGATAGAACTGTAAATTCACAACTGAAACTAATAAGCATATGCATTCTTTTGTATGTATAGGCTTAATTCAATTATAAATCTCAATTATTGTTGAAACAGGCACATTTGCATGAGCCTCATTTCCACTCCCACAATGTGACAATGTTCAAAATCTGACCTAACAATAAGTGGATTAGTGAGACTTTCCATTTATAACAATAGTCAAAATACATATTTAGCACAATTTATTATAATAAATTAAATTCATATATTCCATGCATCATGATAATTCATCATGGAGCCACTGTTACACCTGCAGGACAACAGTGTTTTATTTGGACACAATAGAGAGGTCAAAGGGCAAAATATCATGGTTGGCTTCACATTTATACTTTACCGTGACTAAGGGAAAGAGAACACCTGCAATAAAGTATGGGAATGACCCTCCTATAGCTGAGGCATCGATGTTATTAAAAGGCTACAGAGCATGTCTCTGTTAGCGAGTGTATCCACGAAAATTACATTTTTAATGATGAAGAGAGTAAGGCTTGGCAGCAGACACATATATCCATTATAAAGGCACATATGGTTCTGCTCTCCCCTCTTTCTTTCTCCTTTTCTCTGACACATGGCGCACACACAACCAGACATCAACCAAATTTGTGGTTCTTTTTTTTTTTTTTGGGTTTCCTTTTATGGCAAGTTTTCATGCTTTGCCACACATGCACTGAGCTTTGACAGACTTAATTAGCCATACATTTCGAGTGCAATTTGTCTTTAGAGCAAAAGTGACGTTCCCGTAACATTCAGCAGCTGAAAGTCCCACATAGCACTCTTCTTCTATTTCTAACCGTAACCAAGTCCTGACACCCATTAACCTCCACCTCTGTGTCCAATTACCAAAGTTTTCTTCAATCATAATCATTTCACCCATCTGGATAATCCCCTTCTATACATGAACACTAACAGAATGTTTAGCAATATCACCACAGCATTACAAGTGAAAGGTAGCAGTATAACTATTTAGGAAGTGTTATAGGTTATTAGGGAACGGTTACAGAATGTGTAACACTCACTCGGGGTCCCTTGAGTGATGCTGTTGCCACAAGAGAAAAGCTTTTTGCAGCAATAAGAGAAAGCAAGGACTTAAAGGACTTAAGGGTGGGAATCACGTGAGGATCCAATAAATGTTAGACTACAAGGAATAACATAGTAGGCATTTAGCAAAACCTTAGTAAGACTGTAACAACCTCCATTGACTCTGTATTAAGCCCAACGACACCCTTTAATTCCTACTAAACACCCATGAACAACACCCGGTCAACTCCAAAGCAAGAACCTGCAACATCATCCCAAAAACCTGCTGATATAGTGACTTGCTAGCAAATGCGAGTGGACGTTTTTAGCATTTCTTAATTGAATGTGTATATTAAATGTTAACTAATTAATAGCATGATGCTTTAAGCAGGACTGGATGGACGTATGAGTGTAGGACACATACATCCTAAAAAATAATGTAAAATGGCGGCGATGGAGATGCCATGGCTACTTTTCTTTTTCATAAGCAAGATTCCAATGAGAAGAGATTGTTGTGACATTAAGGAAGTTGGAAGGAGGCTCAGTAAACAATCGATCAAAGCACTTTACAAGACTTGTTACATTCACCCATTCACAAATACATTCATACACTGATGGCAGAGGCTGCCATGCAAGGTTTCTGCCTTGCTCATCAGGAGTGGTACAGCCCTTCCTAACCAAAGCACGCCTTAATATTTCTATGCTAAGCCATCATCACAAACTCAAACACCAATGGAACAGCCATTCGGAGCCATTTAAGGTTCCCCCTTACCCCAAGGACACTTGGACATGCAATGCAGAGCCAGGGATCAAGCTACCGACCCGCTGATTGGCGATGATCATGAGCCACAGCCACCTGCCCCAGTAGTCCTCTGCTTTTCAGCAACAAACATCTAGCAAAGCCATTACACTGCAGACCATCTAACTTTGATCGGCACCTTATATGAATGAATAGAATAGCACAGATATAGAGATCGAATGGGATCAAACACAACATTTAAACACGACTATGGAACGTTAGAAAGGAGAAACAACACAACTGTCTACTATTAGAGATTCAAATTTGAACTCAGAAACAACAACAGATTGCCACATTTACTTCTACTACTACACTCAGGGGTTTTGCTGCTCTAGCCACTTGGTTGTGTATGCTGGTATTCTCATAAAATATGGTCATAAATAAAACATGGATCTAGCATTGCAGTGGTGATATCAGTGGGTGAAACTCACATTAAAACCTACACCATAGTTATCTTCTGCAGATCTTGTGTTAAACCATTGCATCAGCTATAACTCCAGCTTTAAAAACTAATTTAGCCACTCAAAATATTCATTACATGTTATATGAACTGTTGCCACTTTTGGTTTTGACTCACATTCAGTATTAATAGATTCTATTTCAACATTCGAGCAGAAGGAGTCAGGAGGGAGGAGGTTCAGGAGGATTCTGAGGCGAGATGGCACTAATTTATGAACGCTTCCTGAAACAGTTTAACCACCCAGGGCTGAAGATTTTGAACAGACAACACCAACGCTGAGGGGGGCTCAAATCCTACGAAGCACTTCAAAGTACAATATGCATTTCTTTTCACATGAAAACAACTGTTAAAATGTTAATTGTACATCAGGTCAAGAGAGTGTTTTTATTCTGACAGGAACAGCTGAGTGAACAGCGGAGCTTATCTTACTGTCAGAGGCTGAAGTTGCATCCAAACTGTAATATAACATTTAAACCAGTTCATGTTGGCTTCATCATTTTCTCCTTTAAAATATGCTAAACAGACTATCTGCCAACAAATTCAAAATAAAAATAAATGAATCAACTTAGTGTCCAAATCTAGATAGACCCAATATCAAACAAGTTCCCAGTCACTAACCACAGTGATTAAATCAGCATTACGATGTAGCTGCAACACAATTAAGCCTTTCTGTGGTTTGCACTAGTAAAACTTTATTGTATGAAAGAAGAACATTTCAGTTTGTTTTAATATATTAACACGCGAGGTGACTTCAGTACAGAGTGAAGGAGATTGTATTAGAAAACAGTTTGAATACTCAGTTAATCAGTTAGATTAAGGTAAAAGCAGGAACTTAGTTGTAAAGCAACAGACTTTTATCAAAAATCAGTAGAGCCAGTCTTTTAATGATGGCACCACCTGTCCAGTCAGGCTGGTCTAACCAAAAGGCTCCAACATCACTCATTGTGAAAATGAATGCATGTTTCCATCAACATCCGTAATGCAATTAGAATTTGGTTTATCAAGATAAACAGCTCATGACACTGATTTCAAGGTGGCTATGAAACAATTCCAAAGGAAGAGGGCTCAGCAAGATTACTTATTTGACCTTAAACAGCAAAAAACAATGTCAAAAACATGAATTAAATATGACATAAAGATAAGATTAACTTTATCAGTCAGTCGAATGTTTCCTTTGACTTCTCCAAAAGTACATGTAAGGTCATTAAAGTACATAAACTACACATAACACAAATACCACTAAAAACACACACACACACACACACACACATTATACAACCGTCCACCGTCCACCGCCTTCCTTGGCATCGCTTCAAGAACATTTGCGTCCAAACGGATCCACTGTAAATGACTCAAAACGCTGTAGTTCATATTCCAGGCCTATAGGCGGCGCTTGAAATTCACCAAAAACAGAGAAGAAGAGACGGAGCATGTGCATAAAGCTTGCGTGCTGTTTACAAACAGACAGTAGAAGAAGAAACCGAACACAACAAGAAGAAATGGAAATTGGTAGTGCAAGGAAACGAGACTCGTTTGTGTGGACCGATAATGAGGTCGAACTGCTGCTGCGACTCACACTCGACTACAAGGCGAGTAAGTTGCAAGAATCATGAGCATAAGCATTAGTCTGCCATTGTTGTTGTTGTTGTTATGAGACGTCGCAGGGTTCAGAGGTCGAAGGCTAGAGGTCGAGGGGTGAAAATATGCGGATTCGCATAAATATGCGGATTCGCTGTCCACATGAGAACACAAGGGCTGTGTTTTCAGGCGCTGCATTTACAGGATCCATGTGGATGATTCGCCAAAACGATGCAAAACATGTGCGTTTACACAAAAGAGCATTTCCATATGGACGGCCCCTAAGTTTATGTTAGTTTCATGCATTAATTCGAGGAATGTTACAGCCTTATCGCTTCACACAGATCTGATGTTTTTCGTCTCTGCTGTAAATCACATCATTATAATTGTCATATTATGACTTTGTTTCAAGGTGCAACAATAATAGTAGCCTGCACTATACAATATAAATGGGTGAGGACAGAATGAAACCCTCCAGTTACCTTACATTAGATTTCACTGATATTCAGGACACTTGCTTTGGACATGGAGTTTGCATGTTCTCTCCGGGCACTCTGGATTCTTCCCACAATCCAAACACATGCATGTGAGGATAATTACTCTAAATTGCCTGTAGGTGTGAATGTGCTCTTGAATGGTTGTTTGTCTCTATGTCAGCCATGTCGGCTGGGATTGGCTCCTGCCCCCTCATGACCCTGCAAAGGCTAAACAGTTACAGACAATGGATGAATGGATGTTCTGGACATGGACAGTGGTGGGCCGGGTTTTGTTATCAAGCTGATGATCTCACAGCTAGTGAAAGATGAAAAACATAGAAACACAACACTTGCAGACATTAGGATTGCTTTTCTCTTCTTTTTAATCAACAGATGGGCTGCGTTTGTTCTCAACTCTTTTAGGGCCTTTGATTGGAAAAAAAAAAAAAATTGTAGATCAAAGAATTGTAGATCTCACAATTTAAGAGGCATTATTGTGAAACTGCTACATTTTGCCCTGTGGACCAACGTAGCTATTTTACATTATCTGGGTTGCTAAAAAAACTTTCACACTATGCCACTTTAGGTGAAAATCTGCAGAGGGTATGAAAGTTTATATGAAAATATGAAAAAGTCTCTATGTAATACAGGAGAATAATAAGACTGACTGCTCTCTTCAGTGGAGGCTTTCAGGGGAGAGCTTTGCTGCATTTTAAAGCAAAACATCTGGTCGAGATAGGAGGGAGCTCTGTCTTTTGCGTGTCTGCGAGCGTGCGTGTACATACATGGTGTGTGATCTAGAACAGAGAAAAAAAAGGCAAGCAGAGAGAGAAAGATAGTGGTTGTGTGTGTGTGTGTGTGTGTGTGTGTGTGTGTAATATCTGTGCGTGTGTGTTGAGGGCCCTGGTTGGGAACTATGAATCAGGAAGTGAGAGCACTCCTGGAAGGCTTCCCTCTCACTCTGTCAGGAGAAAGCATTCCACATGGTGGCTAATTTATCTAATTATCTTCATGTGAAATGGCTGCCAGATTACAACAACAGGAAATCAACACTTTCGCGACAGTATTATCACTTCTTAGTGTACAGTTTCACACGCTGTGTAGTAACCGACCAAGATCAGGACTTAAGCATATCTGCATTAAGTGTGTCTACATGCTATCTACTCAGATCTGTGGATTGTCATTTTTTGGGGGGAATTTTCTTTCATACTGTGTTCAATTTAAACACATTAAACACATATACAACCTAAATTTTTTTGGATCACCTATACCTTTTTGAAGAGGAACTTCTGTCAAAATTTGCAAAGATTTGCATTTTCCTGTGACATTTATCTGAAGACCCAGCAAAGTTCTGCAGTAAACACAAATAATTATCTGTTTGCTGAAAATAACTCAGGGACATGACAGGTGCTTTTCCCAACCAAATATGCCATAATACATTTACTGCAGGGTCGCGACCCTCCGGGGGTCAGAGCAGTGTTTTTCAAATGTGCCTGCCTGGACTTGAGCGAGGGGCTTGGGTTGGGCATTTTCAGTTGCAGGCCCTGTCTGCTAAGCAGCTGTTTGGGATCAGATGCGAGCCCAGTGTGTCCATGTGAGGCTCAGCAAACCCCACCGATTAGTCCCAGTAGAACCGAGACCACTGGTGCATTCCAGCAACTTGATCTCATGCAATTTCATCACCAGTGGGGGTAGACAGTCGTCAGAGGGGTCTCATCTGGAAAAATATAATTGTTCATCCGCCTTAGCTTTTGCCCTAACATTCAAGCTTGTATAATGTGCTAATGAAAGTCACTTTCCCAACTTCAGATGTTAATGGACAAACTTGAATATGCCTTAAAAGGATTCACTGTATCGTATTAGGTAATGTAATAACTGGAGATATACACAAAGACACGACTCTTAACATTAATGTAAAATAAATTGGATAATGTCTATGAGAGTAGGTAACTTAAGTCCTTGTTGAATAAAATGATCTTTTATGGACACATGTTTTGAACTATGTATTTCAGAAAATTACCAGAAAGTAGATGAACACGAATGCATTCTTTCCAACATGCAAGAAAATGGAAATAGTGTATGAATGTATGCAATTCAAGTGTGTAAACTGTGAAATGTGAAGATTTTTTATGTGTGGAAAATGGCCAATTACATGTGGAAATTTCTAGTTCACATATGACATTATTTTAGTTAGCATATGAAAATGTCAAATTTACATGGGCGGAAGCTAATATCACGTGATGCATGTATGTGCCTCTTTTTATTTTTCTACACATGTGGAAAAAGCCAATCACATGGGAAAACATCCTGTTCACATGTGACTTTAGTCAATTTTCATTTGTTTTATTTGAAAATCCCCAATGGCATGTGAAATGTGGCATTCACATGTGAAACTGTAATTTTCAGATGTGAAACGAAAGATTTCACCAGTGACAAGGGAAAAGCAGTTGTTTAAAATATTGTCAAGTGAAGTATAGACACCAATATAATGGGTTAAAAATCAGATAATATTATTTTGCAAAGAGTTGAAAGAGATACTTGCCATAAGCTAAAAAAAATAAATGTAGTTTGACAAAATAATCTTAACTCAAGCTTCTGGAGCTCCGGGTGACAGAGTTTGCCCAGTATTTTTTAATGAAAGCTGTGACTTTACATTAAGATGGGATTTATCGTGTTCCAAAATGGCGGCGCGTCCAGATGCAGCGGCCCGGCGCTCTTCCAGTTTAGACAAATATTTTGGTTTTGTTGTGTTTTTACTCAAATATTAGTGGCTGCTTATGTACAGTACAGCAGAGCCGATCTGCTGACAGTAGCAAATTATCATTACCTCTGCATTAAGGACAGCTACAACTGGGACTTCAGACCCCCGGAGATCTGGCGCTCTCCCCCGGCTGAGTTAAAGGCTAACACCCGGTCGCTAAACAACACAATGGACGAGCTGTGACTGTGGATTACTTCACACAGGCTAAACCACTGTGTGATTGTAATAACAGAGACTTGGCTGGAATCAGTACACCCCAGATGCTGCGATCATGCTAGCCGGCCGCGTCGTCTTCCTAGCGGACAGGACCACTAACTCCAGTAAGAGCAGAAGAGGAGGACTTTGTATATACGCAAACAACAGCTGGTGTACAAACGCCATTGTCAAAGACACTCACTGCTCTCCGAACATAGATTACATCATGTTACAGTGCAGGCCTTTCTAGTTGCCCAGGGAGTTTACATCAGTCACTATCACGGCTGTTTATATACCACAGCAAGCTAATGCCAGGTTAGCCTTGGAGAAGCTACACCTCTCCATTAGCCAACTCCAGTCAGCCCAGCCAGACAGCATTGTGATAGTGGCAGGGGACTTTAATCATGCTAACTTGAAGTCTGTCCTGCCAAAATTCTCTGTAGTCTACTGTAACATCTCCAAAGCATATAAAGCCAGCCTTCTGCCACATCTGGGACTCTCAGACAATCTGTCTCTGTCTTTGATCCCAGCATACAAAACTCTCAGCTGTAGACAAAGACCAACCATGAAGAAAGTATGAGTATGTACTGAGGAAGCCACCTCAGCCCTGCAGGACTGCTTTGAGGACACAGACTGGGATGTTTTTGCTGAGGGTACAGCCCTGGGCCCGTATTCACAAAGAATCTTAAGGCTAAAAGTAGCTCCTAACAGCCGAATTTAGGAGCAACTCCTAAAAATAATGGCCGTGTCAGTCGTAATTTAGGACTCCTAATTTTTCAAAATAAGAGTTATTCACAAAACATTTTAAGCCTAAAAGTAGCACCTAAGTCTGGGAGACCTTAGAAGTAGTCCAGAGGACTCCTAACTCACTAAGACCTAGTCACAAAAAGTCCTAAAACGGCTGCAGACAATCCACGACCGAATGTTTTGGAGACGCTAAATGATAGGGAATTATTAAAACGATATCGGATGAACCGCGAAGGGATTGAAGTTGTGTTTGAGTTGGTGAAGGAAGCGATAACGTCCCCAACCAACCAAAACAATCCAATAACGCCGGAGTTAAAATGCTTGGCGACACTCC
>OMLP01018881.1:0-13058 GCA_900302685.1 Spondyliosoma cantharus
CTGAGCGGAATTATCCCACCGCTCACAGAGTGCTCTGCTGATAGTGGAAGAAAAATGTACTTCTTCTTTGCTGAGTCCAACTTCTAATAATTTATTAATTTCATTTTTGATTGGGATTTTTTGATTGCCGCTTCTTCGACTTTTTCTTTTTTACTTTTTTAAACTTAGAACTTTTGAATGCGGTCTGAATATTACCATGACACAGAACCCATTCCCTTTAGGTTGAAAAGGTCTTTATTGACTTTGCCTGACTCCAAGTCTGTCACATATAAAGACAACGGTATGAACCGATGATGGATGACAGGCCGCGTGGTTCTTCTCTGTTGCAGCAGCAGTGACTGAGTCTTGTTTGCCTGTTGTTCAATAAACACTTGGATGGAGTTATTTGTTGACTCTGCTGAGCATGTGCGTGGGCTCGGCTTTGAGCGTGTGAGATGAAAGCATTGCCACAGTGACATCTGAGAGATGTAGATATGAAGATTACATATTTGACTGAAACAAACTCTCACAGGAGATAGCAGTTGGAGAGAGTACAACAAGTGTTGTGGTGTGGTGCCATCTGTTCTTTCACTCATCTCTTATTTAACATGAAACAGAAGCTGGATTAATGCACCACTAACACAAAGGTAAATATTGAACAAAGAGGATATGTGATATTAGGATTAAATGCTGCTTTAAATGTGAGACATACACTGTATGATTCCGTCCATCTAAGACACTGATTTAATTGTTGTTTTTATTAACAAATTTACCACTTCAATGTTTTCTGTAGCTTTTTTCCCAATACAAAGATCCCCATGGTTGTGAAAAAAAACACCTGAATTTACCAACACAACGCAACATTTTTAGCCGTGCTAGCATTGTGGCTCTATCATTGGTGGCAATGTCAATCGGTCCACCACTTTTGTGCGGACTGAAGTATCTCAAGAACTACTGCATGGAATGTTGTATGAATGAATAATTAATTACCCTAAATACGTATTAAGTATAAGGGAAAGAGCATTGTATTGATTCAATGTTAAAAAGATTACCTGAAGCACAGGGTACAACATTTCGTTTGAGTCCTCTATGCTACATGAACTACAGGAAAACAAAACAAACTATGTGTTGACGATGAATTGAGGAATGAAGCTGCTCTGTTGTCTGGTGGTACGGCAGCAGATACTTCTGTATCTCTTGTCAGACTGCAGCAGGGTGAACAGTCTGTGGCTGGGTTGGGTGTTGTCTTTTAGTATCGTTTGGACTCTGTGCAGACATCTCACTTCAACAATGTCACAGATTCCTCTGTATATTGGTACCAGGGATGTTCTGTTGTTTACATTTATACGTTATTGAAGACCTGATGTGTCTCTAAGCGTAAATCAGTAAAAGTAATGTGATTCTTTCCCAAAGGATATTTATGGAAGTACAACAGTCAGTGTACCACGGGCCTTGTCTATCAATTATATTAACATGCAGCAACAGATACGCTGGCGAGGATGATGGAGCAGACGGAGCTGTTGTTTCATATGCATTCACTATACTGTTGTGCCCTTAAGCAAGAAGCTACAACATATCAATAATCTAGGGCTGCTGCTGCTGCTGTGCAGCTGAGTCTGACCTCTGACCTCTCTGAGAAATACGATAACAGGAAAAATGGATTTCCTTTCCTCAGCCACTGTGACAAGTGTGACAGCAATGTGAGACACTGAAGTAGAAAGCCCTGCTCGTCCTTCAGGAGCAGATCAAGAACTGCGCAGGAAAGCTCACAGAACTGTGTGTGACGTGCCTGCAGAGGAGCATGAGGAGGTGGTGGGATGCACCAAGTGAACTGAGCTAGAGATGTAGTCTAAACAGTGAGTGGGATGACTGGGCACTACTCAGCAGATGGAGAAGAAAGGCTTTTGCACATTGTATGTTGAAGGCATTAGTAGAAAATGAAGGTCCCCCTCTCTGTTCACTCACCATACACTCAAACAATTGCAACTTTGGACTTAGACTTTAGTACGAGTCTGGGACGCAGCCAATAAATCCTCACATTCATCTTTAGATAGTAATGTTGCTGTTTTGCAAACATTTATGAGGAATGATAAAGCAGACCTGTTCTAAAACCACAGAGCTTGAATAGACTGGCATTGCTATTCAAATCACCACTTTTTAAAGGTCACTCTAATGGCATAATTTAGGATGGCTGCCGCACACTGTTTACAAAGTACAACGTGAACTATCACTTCAACAGATCCCTCTAAAGGAAGCTTTTGAATCTATGCTCTTTAAATTTGTGTGTGCATTTAAGTCAGTGAGATTACCCCAGTCTGTAAGCATTCAAATTTAGATGCTATTTTAAATGCTTTAATTACTATTTTTACCTTGAAATTGAGAGAATAAGTAGTTGTAATGTGAAAGGGGTCACTAGTGACAAATCCACAGAGAATTATCACCAACTCTGGAGCTCTACCGACCGATTTAGCCTCTTTTATTTCATGGTTTTGGCTTTACATCACGTTTACTGTTTGGGTCAGTGTCACTGCTCTCAACATTTTGTATCCAGCGATGGAAAACAATTGTCTCCAGGGGGGAAAAACACTCATTAAAAGCTCAGATGAACCTGACTCTTTCTTCTTCTGCCTCCTAGTGGTCAAAAATACATTAATGCAGCTTTAATGGACAGAGATTTAAAAAAAAACAACTCCCAAATAGAATGAAATAACGGTTTGTTTAAAAGATATAATGATATGTTTATTAATAAGACAACATCCATATTTACATTTTAAATATCTGGCTGTTATCACGATATCTCAAGAATGCCTTGAGGGAAATTCTGCGTGTCCACTCAAAGTTGAACTGATTAGATTTGAGAGATCAAAAGTCGATTTCAAAGTGATGTCATACTACTTTGCGGATAAATGTTTTTCCCATTATTCAGCACCACAGCTCTGGAACAGCGTCTTCACTGGTGCACAGAGCCATACTACCCCGATTCTTGTTCTTGCTTAAAACTGCTGGCTGCTGGAGCTGGACAGTTTGCTTATGATGAGACTCAAACAACAGATTAAAGCTGGGGGCCAGAAAACAAAGTAGAGCTGAGGGGAAGTGCAGAATGAGTTGATAATACTTAAGTATTAACAGTTATTGTCACACAGAAGTAATCATGTGGTACTTTGTCTGTATGGGAAGATTGATGATGGCTACTTTAATTAGATAGGTCTGCAGATTTTTTTGCTCTTGCTTCTCATTTCCATGCAACCTTTTAAATGCCAGAGACAACGTGTTGCTCTGCTACCTTGCAGAACAATAGCAAACATCAACAAGAAACTAGTTGAAGTTAAACATTTGAAATAACTGGCAGTAACTAAGCGGGATCAGGGAATATAACATCATATTTAAGTCAATCACATAGGTCAAATATCATCTGGATCAACTCTCACAGTTGTTCCAAACCAGAACTGACTGATTATCAGCCATTGCAGCCTTTGCCAAAAAGTGGGTCTGGAAGGAAATTGCAGTGATTAACATAAGAGTCCAATTTAAGAGTAGCACAGAGAACCAGCGCATCATCGTTTTTTCACTGCAAAACCTATTCCCATCTGACCTTCTCTTCAAACTGCTTGACGCAATCTGCAGACGGAGACACTGATGGAGAATAAGCCAGACTTTTCCTTTAAAATATGCCTGCTTGACCCTTTCTTGTAAATGTTTGAAGGAGCAAGGACAAACTGAGGTATATTGATTGCCCCGTGTTAATTAACACATATTGCACAATTAGTCTGTAATTCTCTGTGGAATATGGCCAAATTATAGGAGTAAGCTGCCATCCAAAAAGTACAGATGCTTTTCCTCTCTGAGATATTACTCGCCGGCTGCCAGAAAAAAAGTTGAAGGGTAGTGTAAAGTGTTTGTATGACTTTCTCCTGGCATACAGTAATTAGCCTACAGTGGTTCCATTTGTCTTCACTTTGGCCACAAAGTTAGGGCTGTGTAGTGTACCGCTCTGTCATAATGGAGTAATTAATTAAGTAGAGACGGATAGAGGGGAAAGAGAGGGATGCAGGGAGAAAAGACAGACTTGCTTGTCCTCTACATGAAGTATGCTCAAAGATTCTGCAATCACATCTATAAATGAAAGCAGTTATGCATGTTTTTCTGCCTCAAGGACTATTTTAACGTTTTAGAAGCTGTGATCTCGCTCTCCTATCTGAGAGTGAGGTGAGAAGACTGATATCAGTCTTCTCGGTGCATAATAGAGTGCTGTAGGAATGACGTATTTTTGTAAGCTTACCCGGAAATTAGCATCGCCCTGTTTCCCTCGACAAAAAGCCTATGGGATTGTTACATTGGATTTTGGAATAAGCTCTGTGGCAAACAAGTTTATCATACTTACACGTTATGTTCAGCAAGATGATCATCACAGATGAACACTGCCTTTGTGAGTTAAATTGCTAGAAGCTAATGTTAGGCTAGAAAGCATACTCACGTTGAGATCACATGACTTAAACATCACCACCACAACTACTATATACGTTTTCTATAAATTAATAATTCTACAAGTTGCAGTTGTTTGTAACTAAAGTCGGCCTGTAAAGATGGACTAGTGAGTAGGTGAGTCTCCGTGTTCGCCGTGATGACGTTTAACCTCATGTCTGTGGTCTCATTTAGCAACTTGTTAGCAACTACAGTTTTTAAGACACGTAAGCGCTTTGTAATTGAATTGTGGGACATTTAATGACGTATTTTATGTTGTAGAATAAAACATGTAACCTTATTTCAGGCATTTAACCAACAGCCAATTCAAAAAACTACAAACTACACCACTCTATAGGCTACACAACCGGAGTCAAGACATGTTTAGCCTGGCTTAACGTAAACTAAAACTGTTACTACATTGTTTATGTATGGGTTCAACAAAAAAGAGACAAAATGTGTTTCTAGGAGTGAGCGTAGCTGTTAGCATACTCCCTGCCTCCCGTGTTTATGCTAACCTTCGCTGAGCTCTTCCGGACTCCAGCTACTAACTGAACACACAGACATGACACCGATATCAATCTTTTCTTCTCGCTGTCAGAATGGCAGCTGAGAACACTATTTACAAAAATATTGAACTCTTCCCTCAAAGAAATCTAAATAAAGCCAGTAACTCTGAAAAAACAACAACAACAACAAAAAAAAAAAAAAAAACAGCATTTGAAGCCACAAAGGTTTTATTGAGGTTCTTGTCAAGAGACAAAGATGAAGGTGAAATCAGCCTGAAGGTGTGCTGTCTGTTTCGCTTCTGTGCTTTTGTTATCAAATCAAAAGCTGCCAAATTCTGACAGCCCGAAAAAGCGCGGAGCTGGGAGCGCAGTTTTGTTTAATAGTGCTGCAAATTTGATGACTAGATGTGTATGAGAGTTGTCCGTCTCCTCTTCCTTATTGCTTTTCTAATATTCGTTCAAACGATAAAACCCACATCCTTCGAGTTTTGTCATCACTGGAGATCCCTTTTTCATTTTCACTTTCTCCCTCGGCCTCTTTTTCACCTGTTGTTATCTCTGTTTTGTTTCTCCAGTTGAAGAACAGTCTCAGAGACAACCTGTGTTTGGACCAGGGGCCGGACACCGACAACGTTCCCATCATGTACCTCTGTCATGGTATGACGCCACAGGTCAGTGGGCTCTCATTTCATCTGGTTACGTTCCATTTTCTCTTCTCTCCCTCTTCAGACGCAAACACCCTTACACACAGAGAGATCTTAGGAGAGGTTGTTGTCAGTGGATAATTGAACTCCTCTGCAGCCTTTGTTATTTTAAATGGGGGATTTAGAGAGAGCAACTATTGCATGAGGTTGCATTATATGTGTGTGAGTGATATCCCTTTATTCTCTGCACATTAAAAAAGGCTGTGTGAGAACACGTTCGATATGTTGTCCCAGCTTTAAACATCAAAATGAAGAATATTATGAATTCATCAGCATCACTTTTAAAGCTACGTGAATTCTTTTGTTGTTGATGTTTTTTAGTATGTTAGTATGTTATTTTAATATTTTGTGGCCACTTGGAGCCAACAGAGCCGGTTAAATACATGGATTGGAATTTCAATCTGGATAAAGCGTCAGAGATGGAGCCCCTGTTCATTCCTATGAAAGCTGCTCGCTGGGACATGAAGCCAAAATAGCTTGACTTCCCGGGTATAAAATTACCTGGATCTTCTGTATTGTGGGGCCCACAGGGCGTGAACACCTGAGACTTCCCGTGTAGCAACCAGCTAATTTGATTGGAAATAATCATTCGATCGTGCGATCTTCTAGACTTTCCAAATGTTGTCAAATTATGATAGTGAAACAAGCCATTTTACAGGGACTGTCACGCTCAAAAAAAAATGTATCCACCTTTTCACAGCTGCTTCTTTCACAATGTAAGTACCCCAGTTCAGTATGTGACATCATTATGTGATTGGCCACTACGAAAGTTTGCTTCAAAGCATGGCGCTCTTCCTGTGGGGTTTTGGTTGGAAACGCTACATTTATATATTATCTCTGCATTAAGTTTTGTTTGAGTTCTGTTTGTGTCCACCTGATAAATGAAAGTCCATTATTTACATATTATTTCACACAGTTCCTCATTCAATTACTCTTATTTGGTCCTGGAACGGTAGGGTACAGTTTTTGGTGGTGAGAGCAGATTTGTGGACCAGAAAACCAAAAGAATGCACTAACATTTTATTTAGGATAGGTTAGTACAGTAAAAGGTAAGTACAACATTGGTGGTCATTTTCTTTGGGTCCATCACTGAGAACCTCACAGCGGATGGTTTGCATCACAAAACCATCTTGAAAGGCACCTCTAGAAACTGGTAAACAAAAAATACTTTGCAGGTTATTGGATGAACCATCTGTCTATCAACCAATTAGATCAACAGAGGGAGTGCGCCTCCACCAGCTGCAGTCGGTTCTCCCTCCAAGCATGTCAAATACAGCTGCCTGGGCAGTTCTTAAAATTTGAATGCTGTAGTTACCCCTACAGCGTCACATCTTGAAGCCCTTCAAGCACAGTTGGAGGTGGGCTGGTTGGATGGGTCATACACTGGACCTCACTTCCAATGAGACCAGAGTTCGCGTCCTGTTTGTGACCAAGAGCGACTTGTGTTTAATGCAGTGTTCAGACTAAACACGAAGAAAACGTTCACGTTGCATTACTCGCCCAAGTTTTGATTGCAGGGTTAGTAACGCAAATAATAATAACCACGTACCACATCAGTATGGACCCAAAACGAAAAGATTTCTCTGTGATCTGACCGCAATAAATGGATCAGAAGGACGTCGAGATAACAACAGCATAACGCTGTCTTGTAAACAGCCTGAATTCATGCTTGGACAGGTCTGTCAGCCAGACGTCAAGCAAACCACTTTTCAAATGCTTGTTCCCTGAATTAAGTTCGGATCGATAAGAGCTATGCTGTGCGGTGCTGAGAGCATTTCCAAAACGTACCAGGTAGCCCAACCTTCTCACTCACTTCCCTCCATCTTATCATTGACTAAAACTTTGTATCGCGTTTGGTCTGAACACAGCATCAAGTTATGTAAATGACGTAACCTACATCACGTGAGTGGTGTATTTATGTGACATGGGGCGAGTTACAAATTAAAACACAGCTTTTTCAACCAAAGCTGTGATCTTTTCCAAAACTTAACCAACTAATTTTAGTGTCTCAACCTAACCAGGTTTTATTTTATGCCTAAAGGCGAGCAAACAGTTGACTCTTTGGCTCGTCATCACCCGAAACACACCCACAGCTGCCAGTAGTTCCTCATAGGACTTTGATTGGTTCAAGCCCAGCAGGATAGATTTGCGAGCTCACATGATTACTTGATCTTGCAAATCCAGCTGCCTCACAAGGCTAATCACTTCAAGCAACTACTATAGCGTCGCACATAGTTATTTGAACAATTGTTGATGTGAAGATATTGGCTAGTGCAGCTTTAAACATTTCCACAGTCAAGAGGAAGTTGCACTTGTATGAGGTTGGAGTTAATAATGTAAAGTAGTTTTGAGGAAATATAGTGACTCTGCATATTGGGGCATGAGTAATGTCGAACGATGAGGGTCTGTCATTTACATAAATGAAAAAGTCACATTTCCATAATGAGAAAGCTGTCTAATTAGAGCCCAGATCTAGAAGGGAATGCAAGAAAGAGCCAATCTATCACCGTGCTGTAATAATGCTGCTTTGTCATGTGCTGTTTTGCTTGTGGAGTGAAACATTTCAGCCTTCACGGCTGAAGTATCCGAAAAGTAATACGCAAGTCACTGAGGCCAATCAACAACTCTATCAGCCTTCTGCAGATTCAGGGCCATTTAAATTCTTAGGGGCTGTAAAGGCGGCACTTATTGGCCCTTTAATGGAGACACTGAAAAATACTTTAACCACCAAGAGAGTGTGACTTTGTATTTCTACTTTTCACCACTTTGAAATGCTCTGTAGCTTGACTAAATTAAAAATTTATATTTTACCGTCTGCATTATATCCTGGCTGCCATAAAGAGGCTTGCATAATCAGAACTAGACTCCGCCAAACACTGAGCCCGGCACCTAGAGCAGCCTTCTGAGGACACTCCAAGCCTTGCCTCCATTGTCAGTAAAGTTAATAGCTTTGACCGGCGCCTTGACGTCGGAAACATCCAACTCTATCTGGGTCGTACTCAGCAGTACTGAATCGGCTGCTGAAACAGCTGTGTTGGCGTTTCTCCATCCTGTCGTTTCGCCTTTCACATTCTCTCTTTCCTGGACATAGCATAATCAGCAGGTACTGCTGATAAAGAAATTGACTTGTATTAGTACGTTTTTATCTCCTTCACTCCTTCACTATCTATTTATTGAAACGTAACTAATTGATATGGCCAAGGCCACAATGAAGGGTTTTGAACTTATTCTATCCACAATGAAGAGCTTAAAGAAACAGTTCACCCAAGAATGAAAATCCAGTCATTATTATTATTTCAGTGCTGTTCGAAAGTTTAGTAGTTTAAAAATTGTAAAAAGAAACAACCGAAAAAACTCATAAAATCGGCTGTAAACTTTTCAATAATTGTCTCTTGAGCTTTGTGCCCAGTTTAAGCAGAACTAGCAGACTCAGAATTAAAGGCAGAGTTCACCAGAAAATGACAATTCAGTCATTATCGACTAGCCTCCATGTTTTGCAGTCCACAATCATTTCTGGAGTGTCACAGCAAAACATCCTAAACAACTGAAAAAGATGGGATCTTTTTTTTTTTCTCAATAGGGCAAGTTTTACCTCACTCGAATTGAAGGACAGAGGATGCTGCTGGCTGTACAGATTGTAAAGCCCACTGAGGCAATGTGATTGTGGTTTTGGGCTATATGAATAAAATTGATTTTAAAATACAAAAAGGAAAACATATCCTCCAAGAAAGGCTATAATTACACCCTTTTTTTAAAGCCAAACTCTTTGCGTTAGTTGCTAAGCTATAAAACACTCAAATCCCATCTGATGCGGGGGCAAGTTCAACCCTGCATGGAGGGTTAGAGGGTAAGTAACGTCTTTTCGAAACAATTTGGGATCTTGTAGGTTGGATTATACTGAATGTGTATTTTTCTGTGAACTGTAGAAATCCGCATTTTGTCCAATTTGGCGCCCACACAGGTTCTGAGTGTTGCACCACTGTCGTAAATACAAATCCCAGATCTGTAACAGTTCCTCAGATGTAATGTAGGTGCTGACTACAAACAAAACTCAGAAAGTCATAACAATGTGATGTGTTGAAAACAAATATCATGAAGTAAACATGTATGTAAAGATGTGATCCTACCCACATAGTGCAGAAACAAATGATGGGGCGGGGGGCAGTGTGACTGAGGCACCATTCAGCCTATTTTAAGACACTTGTGCCATTAAAATGATTTGGAAGCTGTCGTAAGGTAAAAAAAACAAAAAAACATCCATAATGTTACTTTAATTCTGAATGCACTACTTAGAAGCCTAGAAGACACTTAGTGAAAAATTTTTGACATTCCGAACAAGAATTTGGCAGATGGAAAGGTGGCAGGTAAATGTATTCAGCCCGCGGCAGAGAAGACTGCCCTCAGTCCGAGCCAGCGCTGCCCAAAGAGAGGCCTGTGGGCCAACTTAATCCCCGTCCTGTGGGACGCAGAATCATGCAGTATTATGCATCTGGCCTACATGATGCTAATTTGTCCAAATCTGAGGGGCTGTGTCTTAAAACACACATTTTTTCAGACACAGCCAAGTTCAAAGCCAGGCGTTTGCGTTAGTGAACAGATATTTAGCTGCGCCGAGTTATTTTGAGATATTAAAGGCAGAGCAAATGAACAGATCATTTGTTCCCTCATATTTGTGGAGGAATTTAATCTTCCGCAAAAAGACAAATGACTTCTAGCAAACCATAATTTACCCAGCGTGCCGTGACATGTTTCCAGATAACAGAGGTATTTGGGGTGCTTTACTGGGATAAGTCATGATAGCAGCAGAATATAATTACACAGCACAGGATCAGCAAGGGGAACTAGTCACTTTGTAGGTTGGGGATACTTGGCCTTTTTTTTCGATTCAGAGGTGCATATACATACATTATGTGCACATAAAATGAAATGGAAGTTAATATCTACTCTGTATCTGCTGCGGTAATCAGGGAGGGATTACAGAATCTTAGTTTAAAATGGATAAATCCATGACACTTTCTGTTAATGGATATTCTCACACACTGCATTTAAGAAAAAAACAACCTCTCCTTGCATGAGTGAGTAACCCCGCTCCGACTGATACATGGGAAAACAATAGCAAATGTGTTTTTATGGCCAAAAGTGGTATGTTTATCTTGAAATCATTGATGAACGCAAGACAAAAAGAGTTCTGAAACAAATCAACGATAAGAGGCCTGAGGATGCGGGGCAAAAAGCAGCAGGAACTGTCTTCACAGCCAACATCAAAAGCTCAAATATTCCTCTGGTCTTCTATCATGCACTTCTATCGCTTTCTATTCTTTTTTCTTTATTCATGTGGAGTGTCTTTTGTAATGTTATTCCCCCTAGCCCTTCTTATTCCCCATTCAGATCCTTTTATTCTGATTCGTCCAATCCTTTAGATTACCTCTGAGTCCTCTCCTTTCTGAAATGAATCATTTCTGTGCGTGTGTGTCCGTGTCCAACGGGATAGATGGATATGGCTCTGAATGCCTGATGATCTGTTGAATGTCAACGATGCATAACGTTCCTCATTTTCCTCCTCAGCCACTTGACACAACCGAGGGAGGGAAGCCTGGAAGGGTATGCAGAGGGGGATGAGACAGACAGAGAGGGAGGGTGAGAGAGAGAGAGAGAGAGAGAGAGAGTGAGAGACGTTTCACAGGATGAGGATTTCATTGGCAAGCGTTCAGTGGAGCACTTTTTCACTTACCGCAGTAAATGACCACAGCTTTCAACTTCATGCCACCGTCATGTCCCACCAGTTTCACTCAAGACGAAGCTGCCGACTTGAGAAATATTCGCCTGAAGGTCCTGGTGGTCATTTTAAACTAAAGGGTGACTCCGCCAATTTCGCACATTAAAATGTGTTTACAGGTGTCGGGGAGTAGTACTGCAGATGTGACAGGAGTAGCATAAAGCCTTTTGTGGCTCCATGTAAACTGTAAATTTGCCTCCAGTGGCTCAGGTGCGCTGTGGGTAATGTAGGCCCCAGGTTTGAAAAGACAGAAGAATGTGAGGAATAAAAAAGGCGCTACATCCGATCATTCGTTTTTAAACCGTCCATAATGAGTCCAGCAGTGCTACAGGAGCGCAGTGCTCTACCAGTGGGCTGCTTTACAAAACCTGGCGCCTTTATTACCCACAATGCAACTTCGCCAATGAGTGACATTACTGGAGGCAAATTATCAGATTACATGCAGCCTCCTCTGGAGCCACAAAAGGCGTTATATTACTTTTTTCACATATGCAGTAGCACTCCTCGAGATCTGTACACTTTACAACCCTTTAAGTTTGGTTTGTTTCAGCAACACAGGTGTTTTAGACATCACACTGACCCACTGATCAGTGATAACTTGGAGTTGTAATGATGAACTGCATTTTCTTGCACCAAAACCAACATGGATGACAGCCATCACAGCACTAAGCTTCATTACCAGTGATAGCTACAATACTCACCACTGCACCCTGTATGATAAGCTCGGTTGGCCGTGTCTGACTGAGAGATGTAAAAATCACTAGTGTCTGTTTATGTTTAAAGCCCTGATTGGAGAGCAACCCTCATATATCACATCTAAGTAGCTCTTGCCAGGCCTGATCTTGGAAAGACTGCTGCCTGTATGAGTGCCGCAGCCTCTTGGAGTCTCTTGATATGTGACCTACGAATGAATTATCTTATATCACTTGGTCACTTGGTTTGTAGGGCCTCACAATATAGTAAAGGTTTTTTTTTTTTTTTTTAAGTTTACAGTTGCAGTATGATAGAGATTAATGGTAATCATCATTCAGCATCGCAATTTTCATTTTGTTTTTTTAAATCATCTCAACCATGATGATGTGACATGTTGATGGAGTTTGTAACAAAAACAAGGAACAGGATATGTAGAGCAGCGCTACAGAACTTCATTCTAATGCTCTTTGCAGCTTCTGCTGATATTTCACTTGGTCATATTGCAATTTTAATATTAGTTTGATTAATTGTACAGCCCTACTGGTTTGCTTCTGATTGTTTTATGCCTTTGTTCATTTTAAATTAAGGCTTGAATTGAATTGAATATGCACTGCATTTATGAATGTTACATCAAAGTCAGTTTCTCTGTCGTTATGTGTTCCTCCTTGCCTAAATCTACACTTCACTACACTGAAAAATTGATTTGCCTGAAACATTGACTTAATCAATTTAATTACATGTACATTTTCCGTGTTATTCTACAAGTTTAATCTACATTTAATGCAAAGTTTTTTTTCTAACTCTATATGTAATAATTAAAGAAACATATAAGGTTCAAGTGTAGGTCTGCATTCATTTGATCTAACCAGACAAGTTATTTAATTCATTCACTCTGTCTGTGGTGTCGCTGGCTGCAAGCAGCACACACATGTGCGC